>KZ062260.1:0-38901 GCA_002091835.1 Anopheles maculatus
AAATAATCCCATGCATCCTTTTGTGCTTCTGCTACTGCTTCTACACCTTTCACAACCCGCGTGTGAATCCTCGAGCGATAGGAATTGTTTTACGGCATCCATTTTATGAAGATAAGGAAGCCGCGACTAGTACATGCGAGTGCGAGTGCGTGTGTGTATGTTTATTATACAAAACAAAAAAGATGAAAACATTCCGTTCCCAAAAAAAAAAACAGCCTGCCATAGAGAACCGCTCATGTCGCTTCCATGCCCTGCGGTTATACGAAATTCCGCAAATCCAACCGAAATCAGGCTCGCGTTTCTATTTAAATTCTTCCAAACACAAACAACTCTGTCTGCTGACTGCGTTAAAAACTTGAAGCGAAAGCGGTTAGAAAACGACCCGTCGGGATCGAGACCGACCGGTGCTGGTTTCTGTAGCCCTGTGTATCCTTGAAGCGCTATATCCTGGAAAATCCTGTTCTTGTGCAAAAAAAATGACTAACAGTTTTGCAACCGTTGGAGGAGATACATTCCAGCGAAAAGAGTAGTGAAACGTTGGCTGCAAGTCGGTGAAGATAAGCGGGCACATGACGCCGTGGAGAGTTATTCTGCTTATGATTGAAAAGTCACGGTTCGTTTGTGTGCATCCTTCCTAAGCAACCCGGGAACCATTATTTGCTTATTGGGCGCTTTAAAAGCGATGCAAGAATGGGCGAAGGGCACGTTAAGGAACACCTAGCGTCTAGAGTGTACGAATCTTTATCCAAGGCAAGATTGAACGGTTACAACGAACTTGTGTGCATAATGTATAAGGAAAAAAACCTAATTATTTGCTTATTGGGCGCTTTAAAAGCGATGCAAGAATGGGCGAAGGGCACGTTAAGGAACACCTAGCGTCTAGAGTGTACGAATCTTTATCCAAGGCAAGATTGAACGGTTACAACGAACTTGTGTGCATAATGTATAAGGAAAAAAACCTAATACCCAACAAGAATCTCATCGTCCCGAACAGGATTTGTTTTTTTTTTTCGTCTAAACTCGCCCGTTAGTCTGACCTCGCCGTGAACTTTTGGGACAGGAAGTGATAGCCTTAGCTAACCGGAGAACCTTTTGGACTGGACTGCTCCGAAAGGTACAAGAGGTACAGATACTGACTGACCCGGTTAAGAGGGGTCGACGGTTGTAACGGACTCGGGATGGGCCAAACTACAAAGGCAAGATCCACACGAAACATACGGCAAGAAATCCCATGACCTCAGCCTGACCGGGATTCTACCCAATCTGACACTGAAACGGTTAGAAGATGTTAACCTGAAACGCTTGATAGAAAAACCGGTTCCCAAACAGTCACAAAACCATCGGTTTCAGCTGGGTAGCCAAGGTATTAGGCAATGCGTTCCTGGAAAATTGTAATCGCTTCCAAACAGTTCCCGCCATTCGTCGAGCCAGTTCTAAGTAAAATGGAATTTGTTTAACAAAAAAACTAACAACCCAAACATCGAGTTGCTGTATCGCTTCTCTTACGTCAATATCGGCTTATCAGATTCCACGACTTATCAGTCTTCCGGACTGGACCTTTTTTTTTGTTCGAGCGGCTTAAGCACAACTTCAGCTTGAAACGCTCTCGATTGAGCAAAGCGCCAGCTTGATAACGTAACCCCACCCTTTCCTGACAGGATTATGACGTAACCCGTTCGAGGCGTGCAGCTTAGACGTGCTTTGCACAAATCGGAAGCAATTCCAACGTCAGTAGCTGATGGGCATCGACCAGCTGATTACACGTAAACCGTCGATGAGGCTCTACTATCATTTACTACTCGAGTGGGCACCATACATACATATTAAAAAGAGCTTTAATTACTCTTAATCCAGCCCACTCGAGGGAACCATCTAAAACGTCATAAGACGACACACTTGAACCAAGACCGAGGCTCACCAAAGTCATCTCCATCTTTCGCCCTACATTAGCGTTTTAAAATCATTTGCTTTTCTAATGTAATGAATGCCGGTAAATATTCACCTTCCGGTGGCATCTCTTAGATCGTTCGCAAAAAAAAAAACGCAAACACCCCTGGCAGGTCAAGCTGATTGCATCAGGAAGCATCAGCAGCCCACAGGCCGATAAGAAAGGTTGATTCTCGCGGAACGCGTAATTACACGGTAATGATTCCCGGGACTCGTGTACCAGGGCCGTCTTGAACGGCCACCGTAATTAAATTGTGAGTGTATCAAATTACCTTCCTGCTTCGTAGCGTTGGTACGCTGTTTGTTGGCGAAGCAGGGCTGCGCTTGTTTGATTGCGCTACTGATCGGTCGGATTGTTGCTGCATGCTGGACCGGGCTCTGTGTGGAGTTGTAGACATCATGGCACGGGTGTGGATTGCATTCGAGAAAACATGGGAAAATAAATCATTTGTCGTACTAATTAGCTGACGAAGTGTTTCTGCTCTGGCGTGCTGATATCTTATCCTTTTTGCTTGAATTTGATCCCTCTGAGTAATGCTTAGAAAGGACACATTGCAATGCGAGTAAGAACGTAGTTATTTGTTCCTTTATTAAATTATTTTAGATTTTAAAAATATTTCCATACCTCTACAGCCTTTTTTTGCTTAGGAGAAATCATAACACTCGTATATATTTTTGCAATAAATTATCTATTACCAAAGCACAACTAATAAACATCAAAACAACTATGCCCTACATCGCCACCAGTGTGAGCATTACCACCAACGCAAAAGGGACATTCCCATTCCTCGCCAACAGAACCAACCCCACGAGCAGAAGCTAAGTAGATAGGAAAGAAGGAAAAAAAAAACTCACCATTCCATCTTAATATGCTGTGTCATAATAAGCGAAAAGAACAAGAATGAAGAACCCATCATCAACAATTTAACCACCCGGGGTGCGGACTAGAATTTAGCGAACCGATCCCGCCAAATGACGGCACGGTGTAACGGAAAACGGTAGCACCATCTTGCCTGTCCCTCGGTCTCGCACGTACACCGCCGGAGTTCGGCCGGGAGTCGCAAAAGAACGCAGAGAGTTGGTATACACAGACCAAACCAAACCAAACCAAAAAAAAAGGAAGGAAGCATCATCCCGCTCGACGGGGAACTGCGAATGAAAGCAACTCGGTAGCGAGAGCACTGACAGCTGTTACGGGCCTATTTATGAACCGGAATGGATCGGGAGGATACGTTTTGGTTTCGTGCTTCTTCCTGCGCTTACTGCTCGGTCGCTCCTCCGTTTTAATGCTCGTTCAGTTCATCGATATCTTGGCTCCATCTGAGCGCCTTTGTCGATACGTACGTGAGCATTATTGCTCCTGGCAGCTGAAGGAGCAGCATCCAATGGTACGAGATGAATGAAACCTGCCCTGATCGGTGCCCACAACGCATTCGCGCCACAATCAGCGACGAGGTGATGGTTGTGTGTATGTGACTTTTTTTTTCTTCTGGTGGAAGAGATTCCCAGTGAAAAAAAACCAACTCAGACAACCACTTCGGTTCAATAAGTTCGTTTGATTGGGGTGAAAACATGTTTCCATGCGAAACCGAACGCTCAAATTGACTTCATTAATTTATGCTGTTACTTCCAATAATTCATCGTGATGGCAATACAAATGCGATTAAGCTCCTGACGGTTGTGATGTGAGCTGAAAAAGAAATGGATTGTTACTTTGCATGTATTTTTGTTGGAGGTAAGTAAGGCTCACCGTTCAAAAGGGCAGTAATTTGTTGTAAATAATCATATCAATCTGTCTATTATGGCGCTGTTACAGTACTAACGTTTTTTTTTTATTGGTAAAGGAAATGTAAAATTGGGATAAAAGTACTTTAAGTGTTAGTTATCCGTGTAATATACTTAAATATCTTGCTGCATTGTCAGACAAAACCAGACAAATGAGAACAACACAAAACAGAAAGGGGCAAAACAAATTTTGTTTCGTAATTCTAACCCTTGTTTAATAATAATCGAATTTATTATCTGAACATTCTGACATAACTGATTTTATTCCTATTTGTTTTAAACGAACTCCTAACTACCTTTGCCTTACATAAAATCCGAAACGTTTGAACCGTAGCACAACAACATATGCAACAGTGGCGCCGGTCTTCACACGGCAGGACCGGGGTTCAAGTCTCATCTGGGCCGTTCTCCCATAGTCTAGTAAGTAAGCAGGAGATGTTGCTGTTTCTATTTCAATCAAGGAAAATGGCAACCGAAGCGCATCTAGAATTTGTGAATGTTTACGGAGATGCTGCTCTAACCAAAACACAGTTACCGTGGAGGACACTCAACGTGAAGAAAAGGCCCAACACTGGCGGTAAACCATAGCCAAACTTGTAGCAATGCTGGGTGTAACTCGTAAGGTCATATCGTTACGGCTAAAAGCATTAGGCATGATAAAGAAGATGGATACCGAAGATGGACACGCGTTGAAGTCGCGAGACGTTGAACGCAGACTCGTCATGTGTGAATTGTTGGTCTAGCGGCATACCAGAAAGAGTTTGCTGCCCAGAATCCTTACGGGAGATGAGAAGTGGATATTTTTTAATAACACAAAACGGAAAAAGTATGGGTTATACACCATCATCATCCGCTCGACCGAACATCCATAGTTCGAAAGTTCTGCTGAGTATTTGGTGGGACCAGCTCGGCATTGTCTATTACGAACTTTTAATTTTGGGAAAAAACAATCACCGTGGAACACTATCGAAAACGATTGATGCGTTCTCTTACGACAAAGTAATTCTGCTGCATGACAAAGGATGGGCACAAGTTGCGCAGCCCGTAATTCCGCAGTACATCTATTCCGATCCATGGCAAATAGGTCTCATCGTACGCATAGATCCAGTACTGGTTGGATATCTGGATTGGATCAAAGGACATATCATTTTTCCGAAAAGGAATCTGCGATTTAACCGAAAGGTGGAACAAAGTAACATAGAATATTGGGCAATATTTTGACAGACCCAGATTTTATAAATAAAAATGTCACAAGAAAAGATAAACTTAAGAAAAACGGCCATTATTTATTTGCGTACGAAATACTCTTCAAAGTTAAAGATACATATCTCCATTTGATAATATTTAAAGTATTTCAAGCCACAAACGGTGAAGCATTTTGCCTCCTGACGCACCGTACAACTTTGGCATGACTCGTACGCCCCTGACTTACTACGCGACTGCCGAATGTTTATTAAATTATGAAAACATCACAACAACAATTGTGGCATTATGTTTTGGCAACATACATCATGCTCCCGACTCCCTTTTTCGCCCTTCCGCTAGCGCTTCTCACCTTCCCTTAACGAACCACGCCCGGCTGTTTACACACCATGTTTACTCACCCGGTGCGTAAGCATAAACCAACAAAAACCTCCCCAAACATGGCTGGTGTTTGGAGTTATTTTGTGCGCGAAACCTGGCCCAAAAAAAAAAAACAAATAATCCCATGCATCCTTTTGTGCTTCTGCTACTGCTTCTACACCTTTCACAACCCGCGTGTGAATCCTCGAGCGATAGGAATTGTTTTACGGCATCCATTTTATGAAGATAAGCAAGCCGCGACTAGTACATGCGAGTGCGAGTGCGTGTGATAAAAAAAAAAAAAAATAAAAACATGCCGTTCCCAAAAAAAAAAACAGCCTGCCATAGAGAACCGCTCATGTCGCTTCCATGCCCTGCGGTTATACGAAATTCCGCAAATCCAACCGAAATCAGGCTCGCGTTTCTATTTAAATTCTTCCAAACACAAACAACTCTGTCTGCTGACTGCGTTAAAAACTTGAAGCGAAAGCGGTTAGAAAACGACCCGTCGGGATCGAGACCGACCGGTGCTGGTTTCTGTAGCCCTGTGTATCCTTGAAGCGCTATATCCTGGAAAATCCTGTTCTTGTGCAAAAAAAATGACTAACAGTTTTGCAACCGTTGGAGGAGATACATTCCAGCGAAAAGAGTAGAGAAACGTTGGCTGCAAGTCGGTGAAGATAAGCGGGCACATGACGTCGTGGAGAGTTATTCTGCTTATGATTGAAAAGTCACGGTTCGTTTGTGTGCATCCTTCCTAAGCAACCCGGGAACCATTATTTGCTTATTGGGCGCTTTAAAAGCGATGCAAGAATGGGCGAGGGACACGTTAAGGAACACCTAGCGTCTAGAGTGTACGAATCTTTATCCAAGGCAAGATTGAACGGTTACAACGAACTTGTGTGCATAATGTATAAGGAAAAAAACCTAATACCCAACAAGAATCTCCCCGTCCCGAACAGGATCTGTTTTTTTTTCGTCTAAACTCGCCCGTTAGTCTGACCTCGCCGTGAACTTTTGGGACAGGAAGTGATAGCCTTAGCTAACCGGAGAACCTTTTGGACTGGACTGCTCCGAAAGGTACAAGAGGTACAGATACTGACTGACCCGGTTAAGAGGGGTCGACGGTTGTAACGGACTCGGGATGGGCCAAACTACAAAGGCAAGATCCACACGAAACATACGGCAAGAAATCCCATGACCTCAGCCTGACCGGGATTCTACCCAATCTGACACTGAATTTAACCCCACCCTTTCCTGACAGGATTATGACGTAACCCGTTCGAGGCGTGCAGCTTAGACGTGCTTTGCACAAATCGGAAGCAATTCCAACGTCAGTAGCTGATGGGCATCGACCAGCTGATTACACGTAAACCGTCGATGAGGCTCTACTATCATTTACTACTCGAGTGGGCACCATACATACATATTACAAAGAGCTTTAATTACTCTTAATCCAGCCCACTCGAGGGAACCATCTAAAACGTCATAAGACGACACACTTGAACCAAGACCGAGGCTCACCAAAGTCATCTCCATCTTTCGCCCTACATTAGCGTTTTAAAATCATTTGCTTTTCTAATGTAATGAATGCCGGTAAATATTCACCTTCCGGTGGCATCTCTTAGATCGTTCGCAAAAAAAAAAACGCAAACACCCCTGGCAGGTCAAGCTGATTGCATCAGGAAGCATCAGCAGCCCACAGGCCGATAAGAAAGGTTGATTCTCGCGGAACGCGTAATTACACGGTAATGATTCCCGGGACTCGTGTACCAGGGCCGTCTTGAACGGCCACCGTAATTAAATTGTGAGTGTATCAAATTACCTTCCTGCTTCGTAGCGTTGGTACGCTGTTTGTTGGCGAAGCAGGGCTGCGCTTGTTTGATTGCGCTACTGATCGGTCGGATTGTTGCTGCATGCTGGACCGGGCTCTGTGTGGAGTTGTAGACATCATGGCACGGGTGTGGATTGCATTCGAGAAAACATGGGAAAATAAATCATTTGTCGTACTAATTAGCTGACGAAGTGTTTCTGCTCTGGCGTGCTGATATCTTATCCTTTTTGCTTGACAGCTGCAGAAGTGATGAAGATTCTGGAATAAAAGTGTTATCGTTTAGTGTTTATCGTTTCTCGAGCCATCAGGAGCATCAGGAGAAAGATCCTGGAGAATTGTTATCACATGATTTCTTAGATCTTCGAAGGAATCATTCGGCAAATATAAACAATTAATTCTTGAGACAGACTGTCCCCTACACTTTGTGCACTTTAGCTAAAGTCAATTATCTTAATTCGTGTTAGACAAAACATTTACTTCTAAACACACACACACTTCACTCTATTGATTTATCACAAGCACTTTGACTTCTCTAGTAGATTGACTCATTGTTTCCCCTGGTTTCGCAATGGCTTGTAACGCTCCACTGAAGACCGAGTAGACATTACTTTGATTTTAAACGGAAATTACCTTGGATACATTTCGACAGCAACGTTCATTTTCCCACATTTAGTTCTTTTTCTTTCCTGAAGTGCGAAGAACTGTTACATGAAAAATTGCCCTCATTCAAAAATGCCGCCGCCAGTGACATCGTGGACGTTTTTTTTTTTTTTGTAAGTTGGGGGAAAGAAAATCTTCCCGGAAGACTTACCACCGTTTGGAGGCTTATGTCTGAGCTGCACGAGAGCGCACGAGAGCGGAGGATCCTGCCGCGCTTGTCTATTTGCTATGAGATTCGAAATCAAAATTAATGTTTGGCTCTATTTGTTCACGCAATGCTTGACGCGCGTGTGGAAGCGTTTCTGTGCAGTTTCCCTGGATGGGAACGAGCATCCTATTAAGTTTAACTTCTCTACAAAGTGAAGTGAGTCCTACCGTTTCTGCCCGGTGCAAAAATGCCAAAGTGCCACTTACACACGGGTGATTTGTTGTCTCGCTTGTTTTCCGTTCTTCTGCTCCGGTTTGGCGAAATGTTTAGACACACCGTACACAAAGCAAGCGTCGGTGAAAGACTTTTCCATTTGAACGACCCGGGAAGACTTCCAGCGCCTGCCGGGCTTCCGTATTCCCTTCAGCTTACGGAACCAAACCACCGACACAAACACTGCCACAACCGTGTACGGACGAAGAAAATGGAAGCATCCACCAAACAAGGGCGTGGTGGCGTGATGATGATATTGAATGTCAAATAATCGGCTAGCGGAAGTGAGATTCTCGGCTCGCTGTTCCTGCACGAAGCAGACGGTAGCGCGTCAACGTCGCGCTGTCCTGCTTTCGCCTTCCCGCTGCACTCCCAGTGCGCAGAAATGTTGAATTCCTTCGTTCCTTATCAACCATTCTGCGCGCGATAGGAGTTTCCACGATGCTTTAATGTGACAGGATAGGGACAGATTTTAAAGATGTATTCAGTTTTAGATCACTATTTCAAGAAGCTTGATTGAAATGGAATAAATTTTCAAGTAATTGTGGAAATCTTAAGAATATTCGTATCTTTTCACAACATAGAGCATGCTTTCTTATACTAAATCATTCGGTTCTTCTGATTCTTCACACTTTTACCATAAAAATGATAAAGCATCGCCCAGTTTGCAGGCGAATATCGATCCTTCCTGGGTGGTTTCAGTCTGTTCAGCTCAAAAGCAAAGCACGAAGCAAACATCTATCCTGCAGCTCTTCACGCATACGCACATCCTTGTCGTCCTATCACCCCCGAACCAACACATCCGGGGCGTTGTTCAAGTATTTACTTACCTTTTTTTCTTCTTCTGTTGGTTAACCAAAAAAAAAAGGGAATGTTCCCCCTAGTACTTTTAAGGTTTGTTGGATGTGTTGTTTCATTCCTTCCAAGTCTACAGGATCCCGTTCCACTGTTCTATGCAGTCTATGGGGCGAGTTCCAGACATTCCTGGTACCGGGGCTCAGTAAAACTGCCCCAAACAATCATTGTCCACGCAGCCATTGCCATCGTAACGTGGGGTTAATTTTTACGAGTAATTGAATTTCTGCTCCCTTCCGGTTTCGGACCGACTGGTAAACGGACACCGAAGTACCGAAGTACTTCAGAATGGCACCTGATGGCAGTATTGATTGATCCGATCGGCTAGAAGCGGTTGAAGCACTCTCGATGTGATGTGTTCGAACGGTGAGGATATCTTGGACATGAATTTAATGTGGTTCGAATCAATCTTCGGGCTGTATGCCGTATTGTTGTAGCAGGGCATTTAATAAATATTTATATTGGTTTTCTAAAAAGGATCATCCCATCGAATAATCAATAACCGTTGGTTTTCTCAGTAGCAAGATCTTTCGGTCTGGTGGACAAACATATGGGAGAAAAATAGTTCGTATTGGTTTGATAACAGCAGCAAAATAGATTGTTATTGAGCACTTCAACAGGTTTGTTGGTTTGGTCTGTTGCAAAGATGTACGAAACCTCATTCATATATCCTAGGCATCTCAGTTCTAGATTCAAGGAATCGTGGGTAATGAAAGGGCTATTACAATACTGTTCTATACAAATCGCAATGAAAAATTCCATTCGTTCTACCGATTTTGGGTCATTTAAACCAAGTCTTTATTCTAATGAACAACAAATGTACGTTCCGATCACATTATTGTGCAACTACGTCTGCCTACTGTAGATACATATCTTCGATGGAGCAGCCTAGTGATTTAGTAGTATCAGCGGTTGGCTTTTTATTGGATAGGGTCGGTATCGTACCATTCCAACGATACAAGAAATGACTCTCCTGCTACGTGGAATGACGAAGCCTAGTAAGTATATGCCTGGACGAAATAGAAGGACTTCAAACCAATAGAAGGCAATCTTGTTCATCACTTCTTTGCTTTGTTCTGTACAAATTTTTTTCTCTTTATAATCAATGCGTTGTAGCATCAACTTGGATGAAGTCATCAATGCTATCAGACAGCTGAAATGCAACAAATCAGCTGGCAGTGATGGGCTGGTGGCTGAACTATTCAAGATGGGCCCGGAGAGGCTTGCCGCGATTATGCATCGGTTGATTGTTAGGATATGGGACCAGGAAGAACTACCGGACGACTGGAAATTGGGTGTTATTCACCCAGTGTACAAAAAGGGCGACAGACTGGACTGTGCTAACTTCCGAGCCATCGCTGTCCTGAATGCTGCCTACGAGATCCTGTCCCGAATACTCTTCTGCAGACTTGCACCCCTTGCTAAAGATTTCGTCGGGAGCTACCGAGCTGGATTTGTTGGAGGGAAATCCACTACCGACCAAATCTTCACTCTACGGCAGATCCTCCAGAACTGCCGGGAGCACCAGATCCCCACGCACCACCTGTTCATCGACTTCAAGGCAGCCTACGACACCATAGATCGTACCGAGCTATGGTACATCATGCGGTAGTACGGTTTCCCTGCGACGCTGGTACGGCTGTTGAGGGCTACAATGGACGGCGTGCAGTGCAAGGTGAGAGTGTCGAACATGCTGTCGGAAGCGTTCGAATCTCACAGGGGACTGAGGCAAGGGGACGGACTCTCCTGTTTGCTGTTCAACATCGCTCTGGAAGGTGTCATGCGAAGCGCGGGCTTCGATATCCGGGGCACGATTTTCACCCGGTCTCTCCAATTCCTTGGCTTCGCGGATGACATCGACATCATCGGGCGAACATCTGCGGCGGTGTGCGAAGCGTACACCCGACTGAAACGCGAGGCCGATAGGATTGGATTGAGGATCAATGCGACGAAGACATAGTACCTGCTTGCCGGAGGCTCTGACCGTGATAGAGCACGACTCGGAAGCAGAGTATTAGTTGACGGCGACGATCTCGAGGTAGTAGAGGAGTTCTGCTACCTTGGCACGATCGTAACTTCGGACAACAACGTAAGCAGCGAAATCCGAAGGCGCTTTGTTCAGGGGAATCGTGCCTACTACGGACTCCACAAACTCCTGAGATCCAGAAGACTCCAACAACGCACGAAATGCGCCATATATCGTACACTGATACGCCCGGTAGTCCTCTACGGGCACGAGTCCTGGACTATGCTGGCGGAGGACGCCAATGCATTTGCCATTTTCGAACGGCGGGTGCTACGGACTATCTTTGGCGGTGTGTGCGAGCAGGGCGTGTGGAGAAGGAGAATGAACCACGAGCTAGCTGAGCTGTTTGACGATGCAGACATCTTGACGGTTGTCAAAGCTGGAAGGATAAGCTGGTTAGGGCACGTGATGAAGATGCCGGACTCATGCCCTGCCAGGAAAGTGCTCGTCAGCGACCCGTTCGGCACGAGGCGTAGAGGAGCACAGCGTGCTCGTTGGCTGGCTCAAGTGGAGTCAAACCTGAGGGATATCGGATGCAGCCGGGGATGGAGGAGTGCAGTTATGGACCGAGTTTCCTGGAAACGGATTGGACACCAGGCCATGTCTATTAGACGTGCTCCCTAGGAGCAGGCCACGAAAGAAGAAGAAGAAGCATCAACTTACGGGAAAAAAGAACGGGCTGGATCGTCCGGTGCCATTCTCATGACACGACCAGCCCATCGGAGCATGGAGAGCATAATTCGTTGCATGAAAATGAGATCATCGTATAGCTCTGACTTCTGACGGTTCTTCTGAGCATTTTCCTCTCGATCTCGTGGCTAAGAGGGTTTCGTCAGTTTTGGACATAGGCCATGTCTCAGATGCGTATGGATCCTTAGGAGTACTGAATAAACGTTCTATACAATCCCCGCTTCGTTTGGTATTTTGAATGGAGAAGTTTCCTGAGGCTTAAGTATGACTTGCCAGCAAGGAGGAGATCCTACAAGGAAGTGATGGGAAGGTGCGTAAAGAGCGATATAGGAGAGAGCGAAAGGAGCTTCGTTAGAATTGAACAGGAGTTCCGGAATAAAGCATAGGAAGTGCGAATTATGGGTTTGCAGGGTTGATTCGGTTGGTCTTATAAGGAACAGCGATTAGGACAGGAGGGAACAATCGCCACGGAGTGACCCGAAAGATACCGCCCAGTTGCAAGTCACGTGAACTTGCGCTGGATACGCTCTAACTTAGCTGTCACCGTCACCCTTGCCACCAAACAACACAAGCATATTCGAGGATCTATCGCACTCAACAACAGCACCGATAAAAAAGGATCCATGACAACATCGGTCTTAAAATATCGCCAGACAGAGTTGCTGGGTGGAGTTGCTACAATGACTAGCTCTATAAACTCTAAAATGTCCTCAATATTAATCAGTGAAGACTTGATAGGTTCCAGCGAAGTCATGGCATATCATAGTTAGAAGACTGATTCCCGGTAAAGTCGTTGTTCAGTCGCTGAAACTTTTGGATCGCTTTTTTGGGGTAACGTCGTGCAATTTTATATTTTAACGTGTGATAGAAGTCCTGGAGTGGTAGAGCCCATAAAAAAGTCAACCACTAGCAGTCAACGAGATTAAGGTTTGTTTCAAGGACATATGGAGAACAGGAAGTCCGATAAGCTGTGATCCAATTAAGACTTGTTATCCTTCACGATTTCAAAGTCCTGACGTTTAACAACAGAGTTGTGCAAACAGAGGAAGAACAGCATTTTCAGGTCTTAGCAACTTAATCAACATAAATAAATAAATCAACAAGTTAGCGTAAATAAACAGGAATCCGAAATAAAGGATGAATATAGAAAGATTTTTCTTTATATCCAGAACATTATGAAATTCACCGATTTTTTCTCTAAAACTGTGCTCTCTACTGCCCGTATTTTTTTGTTGTCATCACCAATTTCACTATCCCGAACCAAGGCTTAACATCATGCAAAGCCAGATACAATATCGTTTTATCTCGCCCGCGGTATCGTGTTGTAAATTAAGAACATTAAATAAATTGCCGAACGCTATGTTTTATTCATTCATCGAATATCCTTCCAAATGAGAAGGTTCTGGCTGCAAATGGTTCCTGTGGGTAATGGCAAATTTTTCAATTACGATTACGGAAGCAAAACCTCTCTCACACACACACGTATACACAAAAAACAAGCATTAAAAACATTACCCCGGGAACGAATTCGTTTCATGAATTCATAATTTCCGGTTCGCGATCGCGCTGGCGAACGAACGGCAAATGGTTGCGCAAAAGCTGAAAGGATTTGGATGAATTTTCACATTCTCATCATTATTCTGCATTGCTGTGTTTTCTCCCATTTTTTTGTTGTGTGTGTATGTCCTGTTGAATGGTTGGAATTATTATTCAAATGTGTTCGGGTGAGTTTTTTTTGTCGCTCATTCGTCATGCTCGCTGGTGATAAAGTGCGGACGCCTTCAATATTGACAACCACTGTGACTGGTATCGATGGTGCGAAGAAACACGCAAGGATACACACGTGGGGAAAATGGAATTCATCATTTCACATTCATGGCCAGTTCCGTCGTTCCGTGGCTGTGGCTGTCGATCAGCGCTGCGTCCTGCTGGGATTTAACAGCGTACACTAGCAAAGCAATCCGAGCCAAAGAGGTCCTGGTTCCGGGTGTGCAGCTAGGACGCTTCCTGTACGCTTTATGCTCCCTAGTTAGCAACCGCTATTCGCGCCATTAATTTACATAATTTATTATTCAAATGTGTTCGGGAGAGTTTTTTTTTGTCGCTCATTCGTCATGCTCGCTGGTGATAAAGTACGGACGCCTTCAATATTGACAACCACTGTGGTATCGATGGTGCGAAGAAACACGCAAGGATACACACGTGGGGAAAATGGAATTCATCATTTCACATTCATGGCCAGTTCCGTCGTTCCGTGGCTGTGGCTGTCGATCAGCGCTGCGTCCTGCTGGGATTTAACAGCGTACACTAGCAAAGCAATCCGAGCCAAAGAGGTCCTGGTTCCGGGTGTGCAGCTAGGACGCTTCCTGTACGCTTTATGCTCCCTAGTTAGCAACCGCTATTCGCGCCATTAATTTACATAATTTATTCATAAAGCAGTAAGCTTTAAACTAACGACTAGGAAACAAGGGGATGACGTGTGTATGTCAGCGTGCTCGCGCAAACTCAAACGGTTTAGCAAGCATCAACTTCCAAGAGTTAACGGACAATCCTTTGAACCTGCACATCTTAAGACCGAAACACTTCACGCCGCACACGAGCTCAACAACACACGAATGAGAACTTTTTCCGCCGGAATAGAACGGAAAACGGGGGGGAAAAAGATTAACGCCAAGTCACAACATGTTCCTGTCGCTTGGCAGGTGTCTGTTGACACGGTGGAACAACCGTAATGCTGACACGTTCACATCATCACCGGGCGAAAAAGGGCGAACAGCCAGCGAAGCCAAGGCAGGAAGCGATTGGTGTTGTGAAAATATTAAAGAGAAAATGAACACCAATAAAACTCCTGGGGTGAGCTGAAGCGCTCCTATTTTGGCTCGTTCCTCCGGCAGGCACCGCGAAGGAAGTGGACTGAGAAAACCGAGGGATATTATTCTAATTCCCGCTCGTTTGGAAATCGGGATCTAATCGAGCATCTAGGGCATCTGCAATAACGATCATAATGAAGTCTAATGAGATATAAACAAGTCGTCCGCAACTGTCAGTTCAAATCGTTTACAACAGTGACAGCTGTCAGGAGAGGCAATCAAATAAGCACCGGGAGCTGGAAAGGAAGACTTTTTGTTGTTGTTGGTAAGCTTCATCAGTGTTCGGGAACTGAAGAATAAAAGATTATTGGTGTGTAAAATAAATCTATACCAACTTTCTCCATAAACGACACACACACGAACCTATCAGCGTGCGCCTTCTACACGCCCGAAAGCAAGATACATGTCGGTGTAGACTAACAGGGGTTGAGATTATGGATCCCACTATCATTACTGGATCGTTTTATCATGGCCATATCGTTTCCTTTCGAGCACGCGATAATCTCAAAACGAAGCGAAACCATTCTAAATCAGCACGAAACGTAAAGAAAATCCACCCGAGTGGAGGATTCCGAGGAAACATGCAAGAATTCAAAGGAAAATGGGGAGATATAAAAAAAAACTCCAACAAATCTCCCCCCAGCAGTATGCAGTATGGCGAACGATTTGGGCCGGGAATACCCACACTCACACACACACGCCCGCCCGCTTGTGGGATGTGGAAGCTCACCAGACGGGAAAATAATATATTTATTTATGTACCTTCGCTTCTTGGCCTGGCTCGCTCGCTCTCAGCACGACTAGACGTGACCCAACCACCGATAGCGCGCCACTGGCCAATTTTAGTTTCGCCCACTGTGGGGAAGGATTTATCCCAATACTTTTTATACATCTATTTCACTTTTTTTTTCTTCTTCCTATTTGCCGCTGGTTGGATTGCGGAGTTTTAAGGCTATGTTTAGGGAAAAAGATTTTCATCGACTTGTTTATTTTGATTCCAGGTTTTTTTTATTATTTGATTTTATCTTCCCAGTTTACGAAATCGATTTGCAGCTGAAATGAGAGTGTCGGTCCAGTTCGGTGGTCGGTTGAAGTTGAAATTAATCCTTCCGTTGCATTCTGTTCTGTGGCGCGTGGTTTACTCAGGACGAGTTGCTTGAAATGTTTGAATTAAAGGTAAAAACTGTGATATGTTTGGAGAAAACTGTATCATATGGAACGAACAACATAATAGTGATTGTTTGGATGCGTATCTCTTAACAGTTATAACAATTGAACGGAATTACTTGAAAAGTCTGGATTTGGTGCATGCTTGAAGCGGAGTT
This sequence comes from Anopheles maculatus, assembly GCA_002091835.1. Taxonomy (NCBI): domain Eukaryota; kingdom Metazoa; phylum Arthropoda; class Insecta; order Diptera; family Culicidae; genus Anopheles; species Anopheles maculatus. The sequence continues at coordinate 15,977 of KZ062260.1, forward strand.
AGGCACTGAAGGAATGACTGAAAAAAAACTTGATTTATATAGAATGTTTCTACTTCAAATGACACAACCAGCGAAATGTTAAGATGAATCTTCTTCTTTCTTGGCCTAACGACCTCTTAAGGTCATGCCTGCCATTTCTGGCTTACTAGACTAATTGATACCGCATAGTTGGTTAGTCAATCCTCACTATGGGGGAACGGCCCAGATGAGACTTGAACCCCGGTCCTGCCGTGTGAAGACCGGCGCCGCTGTCGCATCACCACCGGGCCGCCCGGTGGTTAAGATGAATGTCAAGGATATCATCAAGGATCACTCACTCTTTATATATCATCAGGCTTCACAGCGCGAAAAGTCATAAAGCATTCTAACGAGTTTCATGTATGTCCAGAAAACCATTTTCATGAAATTTATGGTATAATAATAATTAGGAATTTTCAATAAACGTCAAATAATATTTTAACTTCTCCCGCTTTGTATTCTAAATTTTGTAGAATCAAGTATATACTTGTCTTCCTCCTCTTGACTGAACGACGTCATGTAATCTTAAAGACTCAAAGCATCTATATATAAAAAAAGACTTACTGATTCCATGAAGTTTGGTAGCCAGCCCTCACTTCGGGGAAATGGGTCGGATAGGAATCTATCCCAGGGCCTGACGTATGGAAATTAGCGCTTCTCGGCGCTGGTAGTACATGCAACCTGTACCCGGTTGTAGCACATATAATACACATAATTTGGACGGGAAATGCGATCATCCAGAAAGAGCCTCCTAGTCAGCAAAATGGTCAACTAGTCAACGCATCCTAAAGAATAGTCAACGCATCAGGAAGCCTCAATGAAAAAGAGCTTCTAAAAGAATCGCAATTAGAAAAATCACATAACCTATTTATAGAACTCTCAGGTCACAATATACTGAAAAATAGTAAACTCATTTACATCACAGGTAGGCCATGGTGTTTCTAGCTACACTATACTAAACAAACGATCGTGCGTACTATCTACGAGAATTCCCCGTCGTCAAAAAAGTGCTCGAACCTGCATGCAACGTCCTAATTTTGTGTCACACCTCCTCAAGCTAGAGTAAAAATGAGGACGTTTTTGTATGGGCTGAGGAGCAAATTAGGAGGTTCGTGCATGAGCGTTTGTGGTAGTGTGTGTGAGCACACACAGCCTCGGGGTATGCATGTATTGGTGTATTGTGCATGTTTGTATGTATTGTGATATGTATTCTTTCGTCTCAGCAACCATCGTTTCCACCGCGATAGGTATATCAAAGTTTTAATAAAAAAAATCACTTTATTGATGAAAGTGTGGTCGAAACCTTTCGCCCACGAACAACGGCACTGATAACACTGTTAAAACACTAGGTACATTGATATTTTTCACGACACTTTTCACCACAAGATTTAACCTCCGATGCCGGCTCTGGAGCAACGCTGGAAGCCTTGATTCCATCGCGTTCTTCCCGCGTTCTGCTTCAGGCCGTGACGCTTTCGATGCAGGGACGATCTCGATGTCGTGATGATTCGTCGTCTGGAAGATTTTTGCTAGAAAGATGTAAAAGATGTTAGTTCTGTTTAGCTTTAGTTTTGGTGTTCAGAACCTACCAGCTCCGTTGGACTTGTCAACTTCTCGAAGGCGAACGTATACATGTACAAAGGTACAATCACTGCATAGATGCACGGGTTGCTACGATTGTACTCCCGAGTTGGAAGGCAGTGAAAACGTGAGAGAGCAGTACAGATGAGCAAAATCATACCTCCAAAGAGAGATGGCAATATTGTATCTCGCATGCGAATACAAAAAGTAGGGGAAATGTTGAGGATCTTGTACGAAAACTGCTCGATTTGACGAGTGGGATCTCGATGGTAAGTGATGTTCATTACTGATTGTCATAGAAACCATTTCATAGCTTGCCGAAAATCACAAGTTACTGTCTGAGTCTAGCGTGATACTCTGATTGATAAGCTGAGCTTACTGCAATCGCAAACATAATCATGACTTTTTCTGACTATGAGCAGTTTTGTAAAATGTCGCTGTTATTGTCATAAACAGCCATGACTGAAAACAAAACCATGACTACTCACTTACACTATTGCGATGATCATAGGAGACACTTATGGTCGTTGAGACGTGTGAGCAGATTGGTGACATTTTTAGGAGGTTCGTGCATGAGCGTTTGTGGTAGTGTGTGTGAGCACACACAGCCTCGGGGTATGCATGTATTGGTGTATGCGCGGTTGGAATGTTTGTATGTATTGTGATATGTTTTCTTTCATCTCAGCAACCATCGTTTCCACCGCGATAGGTATATCAAAGTTTTAATAAAAAAAATCACTTTATTGATGAAAGTGTGGTCGAAACCTTTCGCCCACGAACAACGGCACTGATAACACTGTTAAAACACTAGGTACATTGATATTTTTCACGACACTTTTCACCACAAGATTTAACCTCCGATGCCGGCTCTGGAGCAACGCTGGAAGCCTTGATTCCATCGCGTTCTTCCTGCGTTCTGCTTCAGGCCGTGACGCTTTCGATGCAGGGACGATCTCGATGTCGTGATGATTCGTCGTGTGGAAGATTTTTGCTAGAAAGATGTAAAAGATGTTAGTTCTGTTTAGCTTTAGTTTTGGTGTTCAGAACCTACCAGCTCCGTTGGACTTGTCAACTTCTCGAAGGCAAACGTATACATGTACAAAGGTACAATCACTGCATAGATGCACGGGTTGCTACGATTGTACTCCCGAGTTGGAAGGCAGTGAAAACGTGAGAGAGCAGTACAGATGAGCAAAATCATACCTCCAAAGAGAGATGGCAATATTGTATCTCGCATGCGAATACAAAAAGTAGGGGAAATGTTGAGGATCTTGTACGAAAACTGCTCGATTTGACGAGTGGGCACATCACCTACGGGCTATCTCAAAAAGATCAAGCAGACAGAGACATCTTGTATCGATCGATCGAGCGATAAATAGCTAAAATTAAAATTTTAATACAGCTTTTCTTCATATATGCATATTTATTGCATTTGTTTGCTTAATCTTTCTTTTGTTTTGAAATACAAACTTCAACTTATTAATTCGTTATTCTTCTACTAGATCTCTTCAAACCTTTCTAGCACATTTCAAGTATTGCTTCGAAATAACTTAGACCAAAACAAAATTTCCACAAACAGATCTTTCGAACCTTCCTGAAATGAGCAAAATGAAAAGGACTAACACACCTCATACAACCAATTTGCTAGCATTGAAGATCTCCCATTCGTCTCGTGTGGTGACTGGAAAAAAAACGACCAGGAAAAAGAAATACGTAAACCAACGTAAGCTCTACCTATTGCAATTTAAATCGGACGCCATACAACATACCCTGCAAGAGCTGTCCACCGTGCACTGGATTAAGGGTGCAAATAATGGATGTTGTTTTGCTTGCTGCCGAGACCGGAACATTCAATTTTTACCTACGCGCAACGGTTTCCTAGCGGACACGTTCACGTTCTTCCGGACGCTCGGTCGGAGGACTAATCTCTCCGCCCGTTGTGTTCCGAAAACCGGGGATTATTTATGGATTGTTGGGTGAGATGAGAATGATGAGGGAGCGAACAAAAAAAAAAGGAGAAGGAAAGAAACTGACTGGGAGGTACATGCACGCTCATCTCGGCGAACGAGAAACGTCCTGCGCCTAATTCCCCTAATGGAATTTGCGGTGCAGCGGTGCAGGAGCGTTCCATCCGTACAAAGCAAGATTGATGAAATGTCAGACGGAACGGATCGGGATATGGGATGTGGCATTGCCCGGGTGCCAAATGGACGCACGGAACGGAACGCACGGTACACAGCAAGTGTTGGAAAAAAATGGAATTGTCACGCTCTGTCGTTGATGTTAAGGTGTAGCCGATAAGGGTACTGGAAGTAAGAGGAAAGCAACTGTAAAATATATAAAAAAAGAGAAAATGAGGCAAAACAAATAAATGTTTCATTTTCTAAATGTACTCAAGAATGAAACAAACACGAAACCAAGCAACGAGAACGAGAGAGAGACAGAGAGGATATTAATGATAAACAGACACTCAATTCAAACAGAGTAGCAGACCGAGCAATGTATTCTCTATCTATCAAGAACACAAAACACATGCTATAATGCGTTACCGTCTTAAATTACTCAAAACTAGACTTAAAATAGTTTTATGACTGTTTCGAAGCATCAGCACTAGATTGATCAGAAAATCGCTTTAAATGCCTTCCGATAGCAGCTGGTCAATAAAGTTTAGAGTTCTTTTCTGCACCCAAGCAATTGTAACAATGGCTCCGTCTTGATGGCAGCTTTGCCCAATTTATGGCTTTTTTATGCACCATCATCACTTCACTTTGTGACTGCATAAATGGCGCCTGCGTTTTTTTCGAAGTCACTGGCTCTCTTATGCTTGTGCTCGTGTGAAGATTATTTGTTCGGAGCTGTTATTGGACAGTGAAGAAGAAAACAGTTTCGATGCATAACTTTAACTATTTGTTCTTGAGGATTAAGCGTCTGTTTTAAAGGCGTTTGATGAATAGTTTAAATAAAAAGATCATACAGTCAGTTTCCGACGTACTCAAGTACTCGAGTTATGTGGATTCGGAGCTACGTGGATTTTAAGATTTGACAGTACTTTGAGTTCATTATGTGGATGTTATTCTCGAATTCACAAAAATGTAACAAAAATGTTTGAAAAAATGTTTATTTTCTTTAAAGCTTTGAAAAAAATGTGAATGTTACAAGAAAAAAGGAGTAATTTTATGGAATATTTACAAATTCTGTATAATGTCGATTTTTTTTTCGAAATATCCTTTAAATTAAAATTCTTAATGTTTATTAGGGGCGGCCCGGTGGTAGATGCGACAGCGGCAGGACCGAGGTTCAAGTCTCATCTGGGCCGTTCCTACATAGTGAGGACTGACTATCCAACTATGCGGTATCAATTAGTCTAGTAAGCCAGAAATGGCAGGCATGACCTTAAGAGGTCGTTAGGCCAAGAAAGAAGAAGAATGTTTATTAAAAGATCTAAACCGCAACTTGATCTCTTAATATCAATGTCAAGCTGTACTCGAGTCACGCGGAATTTTCTGGTCCTCGTTATTCGCGTAAGTCGGGAAATTACTGTACATTATAATTACTAGGATATCAAATATAATATTACCATAATTATAAATAAATTAAATAAAAATATTTAATCTTTAACATTTTACAATAGTTTGCACATCTTTAAACCTATTTAAGTCTTTAAGTAAGAAAATGGAATTTCAACAAATTCTGAAATTATGAAAATAGAAAAATTTCACACTGCAGGACCGGGGTTCAAGTCTCATCAATTAGCAATAGCATAATTGTTTACAGTCAGTACAGAAGCTTCAGCTTGTTTTACTTCTATTCAGCGTAATTATGGACAGATATTAGGCGAGTATGAATTAAAAATAGTTAAATTTATTGTGAAAAAAAGTTAACATTCTAGAAGTCTGTAAATAATAACATCATCCGGCTGTCATACGTACTGAAAACGGGTCTTCTGGCTAGTTACTAATTTCATTGAAGCTGTAGTACTAGCTGTTCAATATTATGTGCTATGAATCTGATATCATCTGGTAACGCTGTCTTAAACATAATTTTATGCAGAAAACAACTGATCCTGCTGCCTTATCACGTGTTGCTTTTGTTTAATGTTTTGTTATCTTTGTATAAAAATTAAATTCAAATTTTCTAATTCGAGTGGGAATATAGTAACGTCGATAAATGTGCTGCTTACTTCGGACCATAAACGAGAAAATGTAATCAGCTTAATTCTTTCTCAACTGAGCTGGTGGTCAACCATTCATTCATTCAAAACACAACAGCAGAGTGTAAAAACAAGACACCAATCTAATAAAAGGCATGTTACCTTCAACCAACATTCTAGAGGGAGCAAGAATTGTATGGGACGAACTCCCCCGTACCGAGGAAACATGTCTGGCACATGAAAACTTCAAATTAACATCCCCACAACAGAACGCAACGAACGAACCGGCCAAACGAATGAAAAATAGCCGGTGTCGTTTTAATTCCAACTCAACACTTTTGCTCGGCTATTTTCTCTTTCTCTCTCTCTCTCTCTCTCTCTCTCTCTCTATCTCTCTCTCTCTCTTGTAGCAAACGTTTGCTGGTAGGAGTAGTAAAGGTTGTGAAAATTAATTTAAAAACAACAAACTTTAGCTGGCTCGATTAACGATTCCCCAACGCCACCGGACGCTTGTTTAATCGATCCAGACAGCAGTCTGGTGACGGTAGGATCGCGCCCGGCAACTTCCAATTATTGTTAGGAGCAGTAGAGTTAATGCTCATTTGATAATGGTTTTGAATGTCGGAGGGGGAAGGTTTCGTTTCATGTTGCTAGGCCTCTATCCGGCGCGTAATCATTCGTTTGCAACAGGTTGATTGATTTAGAAACTGGGGAAGCGAAACAAAAACACAAAAAATCGACGGTTAAAAGACAATTTGTTTTACGACCAGACAGGCACACAAACAGAGTGCAAAATGATGTCAGACCGTGATTTTGGTTTGGTGTTCGACGAGTGGAATGTGCAAATGAGACGCGAATGCATCTCGGCGCAGGTCGTTGCACTCAGCGTTCCGTGAGGTGTGTTCTTTGTTCGTCTGGTCGTGTGCCGGATATGTGTCGAACGATTTTATGTGATGCACACAGAAAGGATGCTGTTTCGATTTACGTGTATGTTTTGTACAATTTATTAATTTATTACGCATTCGAGTGTGACCCATTTTCTATGGTACCGTTAGTATTTGTAAATGATTTTTTAAATGCAAGACAATAAACTTGTTTGTAACTCATGAAAATTGAATTTAATTTTAAGCTTATGACTTCCTATTTTAACCTCAAATTAAAAGAAAAGTTAAATAACATTGACCCAAAAATTCGATTGAAACACTCAATTATCATTGTCGATCTGACCTAATTTTAATTTCTTGAATATAGAACGATAAGATTACTTATACAAATCGATTTCTGACTACAACAAAAACATACAAAAAATTAAGAAATTTAAGAAACAATTGATAAAGTGGCCAGCTTTATGCAACTAACTGATACATTCTAGACTAATAAGTCTAATACATTTAAAACAACACCGCGACCGGCGTTCCACAAGGGAGAGCTTATATTTACACTACTTATAAGATTTGTACTCTATTGCCTATGGAAATTTTTGTTTTTTCAATGACGATCTTAACATGTTGTCAAGTTATACTCTGTGTTTTCTAGTTGCTCATCATCTTCAGCACTTTGCAACTTGGTGTTATCTTTGTCTATATGATGTCATTTAATGGCGGCATAAGTTTGATAGTAATCAAGGCATTCCTATGTCTAGGACTTATGACTCAAGGTGTCTGAAGTCCCTATACTAAACTCTTGTGCGATCTCTCGAGATACTAGTCTTTCCTGGTTGAAATTTCAACGAGTCCAAAAAGTCTTTAGAAGAATTTTGTTCAGAAAACTCTTTAAAACTGCATACAAATTTATCTCTATTTTAAATACCTGTCTTTAACATCTTTTTGTGCTCGTCTTAGTTAAATAGTTAGAATAAATAAATAGTTAGAAGTTAGAATAAGAATAAATAGTTTAAGAAATAATTAAAATAGTATTATTCATTATAATAATAACCATAATACAATCAAGCCCTGACGTTACATAGCCGTGCTTACATTAGGTATTGAGTATACAACTAAATATGGGGAAGAAGAAATCAATTACAAACAACTAGTTTATTTGCTTTTAAATAAGAAAATCCGTAACTTTAAAGAGCAGATTTATCATTTTATCATTGTTTTAACATTATTCTTTGATATATGTACTCCTTATCTTCACATCCTGTAGAAACTTCCAATTATTTTTGTTCCTTATTGTTACTGTATCATTAAATAATCATCTCATCTCTTGATTCCAACTCTTACATTCTCTATATTCGTTTTTCATCTTCACAAATGAAATGTTGGATCTGCGCCATCATCGTTGAATGTCAAACATCTCAAAACATTCACCCCACATGCAGAAACACCTGCTACATCAGGCCGCTGTATCAGCCTCAAATGCACTAGCACAACCTCCATGACTTCTCTAGACTCACACGATCCTCCCATGAACTTGTTCGATTTTGCACCTGCACAGTCTAGTACATCATTTACTAAGAACCTCTCTGAATGTGTAGCGAAGGCCACAACAAAAACCAATGTGGCTACTCTTACAAATTTATTCCGGAAGCACCGGTGACGTCCGGTAGAATCACACAGAAACAAAAAAATAGATCAAAAATTGTCTCGACCAGTGAGCCACCAGCGCTGAAGGTACACTGTTGGTGGATGCTTCAGTTTTGTCGGCTATCAGTTTTTGCTATGAATATTTATAGAGCAAAGAACTTCATTCATTACACATCGCTTACGTTCGACCTTCTTGGGTATGGACCGGTGGGGTGCATATGTGATGGTAAAAGTACGCAAATTGCACGCAGTGGAGCATTCTTTTGCCTCATTCATTCGATGCCATACTCGAATACTTTCGTACTGCATTTGGTTCGTTCATTTTAACTTTATAGTACTTCCTCGGGATAATAAAATTGCTTTTTTTGTTTAAGTAATTAGTATTTCATTATTTACTGTCTTACTTGTATTTTGTACATCTCATTGTAGTTTATGTATTTATAAGATCTATTTTAAGTTCTATTTTTGCTTAACTCCTACACCTTTATATACAACCTAATGTTAACTTACGTCACAAATTATACTGTGATACTTATAGATTTAATTTTCTATTTAAAAATTTTTTCCGATCGGTTCTACTAAAGTTGCAATTTCTTGCGTTTCACAAAAACTCTTTCTTGCACAATATCAACCAAACCAGGAAAGCGTATGCGCAGCAAGTACAAATAAACGAACGAATTACGCATCACCCGACATTGTACATGGGTGAGCGCAGAACCTACCTCAACCCGGTCCTAGCTTGGGATAGGTTCAATAGCACTCTGCACCCTTCCATTCCATTTCCCTTTTTCCCGCTCGCCCTTCCCTCACCATCGTAGCGAATCTGCCGTATGTATGCAAAACGATTTCGAGGTTATGGTGGCCCCAACCGAAGCGAGGGCCAACACATGTGGGGATCAGCCAGACGGGGGCAGGTTAAGCCTGCCAGAAGGATTGTTCGCTCACCTGCAACGAATGGTAATCGTGACCGACGGATCGCCCTGCACTTGAGCGACCCACGAAAAGCGGGTGGAATCTTGTACTTAAGTGATTATTTATGTTAATTTCGTACGGCTTCGTCATGCGTTGCGCGCTACGCGTTACTGAGTCATGCTGAGGGGCGAATGGTCGGTCGGTTTGCCGCAGATTCATCAACTCGACGCTGGACGGCTGACACGAACGGGTTGTGATAGGCGAACAGAGTTGCGCAATGCGGCAGCAAAAATTGGCATCAATGTGCGAATGGATCGCGCCACATCGGTGCATACAGAAACAAAACAGAACCGAAATAAAAAAAAAAACAAACGCGCGAATCAAGAAAACGCACGATGAAAGAAGGGTTCTACGATGCGCATCGATTGTTGTCGGGAGATGGGGTTGGACCACCCGCTTACACCCGTTCGTGGAAGGAGAACGGGGGTAGAAGAATGTGCATCAGGTTGCAAATTGGTCGCCGGTCTTTTAGGCCACGCTCAAGAATGAGCAAAGAACACGATCGGACTCGCAAGAAAGTGTGTGATGGTCGTTGGCCTTCGTAGTTGTCGGATACGTGCGACTATTAATCGTGTTTAAGTGGTAAGGCTTAAGCTTTACAATCACACGACCACTTGAATGCAAAGGTTGCCATATATTTCGTAGATGGTAATAGCTGCGCAGGTAAACGTTACATGCTGTGCGAAAAGGTTGTCGAAATAATCGCAAGAACAATATATTACTAGCATTTGCAGATGATCAGTAAAGTAATGTGACTTTTACACGCTTTAGCTTAGAGATAATCTGTGTTTAGTCGTAGTACAGGAGTGAGATGATTTGACAGGTTATTTGGACAGCAACGTTAAAAATAATCAGAATTCAGTCTTATTTGACGTTGTCCTTAAGAAGGCTGCTTGATGTTGTTCTATTACGAATAATCAAAATAAATGTACATGTTTATCGACGTATAAATTATACGAAGTTTAGGTAAATCAAGTCTAAGAAGCCAGAAATGTCGGAGGTTGTAATGCAAAACGAGAAAAAGTAGACGATTGCAGTCTTTAACTTAGCAATTAGGATTAGGATAATGTAGGGAGGGAGAGAAAGAAAGAAAGTGTAGTGAAATTTATAATAATTGCAACAAGATATAGCGTAATAATAAAGAAGTCTGAGGATTTCTTGAAGCATGATTTAAATCCAAGATTGCTTATACTAGTAACTGAACTTCGAACTACGGACTATAGACGCACATTAAAATATTGACAGTGGACAGTGGCTTAGTGTAGTAGTCATACATACCAATGCTAATCAATATCTTATAGATGAAATTATAGGTCAAAATTGTAATACTTATTCTAACAATTACAATTATAATTACAATTACAATACAATAATTACAATTTCATTTAAAATATTTTTCTCTCGTCAACCTGTGACAAACTGTCACCGCCGTATTAAAAAGCATATAAACTGTTTTTCTTCCTTTCTTTTATCGTTCGAATCGATCTAAAGCAATGCCATAAAACAAGACCACAGCTCACTTGCACCCTTGCACATATCTATCCGACAACGATCGCTAATTTGTAACACCCGCAATGGGAACCCCGATGATTGCTATCTGTCTGTATGCAATCTTTTAGCCCGACAGAATTGTAGCGCCACCGCTGTAAGTCAATGAACAATCTGTCCCGTCACATGCGCTGTGACATGACAAGTGAGTGAATGATGGGTGAGCAGCATGAACCCGTGTCGTGGTGTTCCAAACTGGTCGATGATGATAATTCTCCCGGTCCGTAACGCGCAAAACAAAACTGCCACCGGCAGGTTTCAATCGGTGTGTTTAACGTCATAAATAAATCCATCAAGAAGATGGAGGCTGCAGGTCCCGTTTTAATAGTGGTGTCTTCAGGGTGGATTCATTCATTCATTCATTTGACATTTAGTCAGGTTTTTTTTGCATCTCCTGCAGAAGAAACGGTACAGATTTATTGTATCAAGTCTGGAGAGAGAGAGTCTTGAGAAATTGCTCAATGCTTAGGAAGGTTGTTAGTTTGAACGAATCTATTTGATCAACAAACATTTAATGTAGTGAAATCGAATTTTAGTTCAATATGTTCACACGGATGACATCACTTTGATACGGCCACATGTCAAATATTTGATTGAAACGAATGGTTGTGATAGCCAACATCTTCATGTCGTTCTACCTTCCCCGTCTAAACATTCCATTAAATCCACCTGTGTTCTAGAATTTCCCTACCAGATACCTCCGATGATGCTCCGAAGTTCTGTGTCTTGCGTTAGTTTTTTATCTATACTACCCCTTGGTGAGCCCAATCAATATGTTAACCCTTTCGGAATGGACATTCCGAAGCATTCAAGTGGTTTCTGATGTAATTTGATTTGATGAGGAGACCAACTGCTGTTGAGGGTAGTGTAAGAATGATAGCTCGCTGTCATCGGGCAACAGAATCACGACACATCGTCCGGGATGGGGCATCGTACGGCTTGACTTCATTTCTATATTCATCTGAGTGTCGAGGGAACAGTGTGTACAGCATGGGATGGAAATTATAGGGGAAAAGGGTCAATGTAAATGTTTGTACTGGAGCTGTGTGTGTGTGTGGGCACTGTAGCAAGACGTAGCAATTAGTCTTCGCTAGACAAGATGTGGTTCTTGTTCTCTTGCCGGACTGCTCGTATGTAGAACACATCGGAACGATACACTTCACAGAACTTTCAGTCAATCATCACACCGGGGTCAACTATTTCTACATCGCTCATCTCTTCAAAGCCGACCGTTAACTAGCGTTCTAAGCTACCGTAGGGCTTCCCCCTTGCTTTCGACAGTTGGAGAAGCCCTTGAAAAGCACAGATTGCCGAATGTCGGATGCATAATAAACGAAATGAATGAATACGTGTTTCGGGGAACGATCGAGAGCACAAGCATTCAAATTTGTCTCCCTGCGGTTGATGCTCAAGCTATCTGTGTATCGCATTGGGGATAACGCAATGACTTCTAGCTACCTGATGATGATGTGTGCTTCTTGGCACACGTGCCCTGCTACGACGCTACGACCCTTCAGCGGCTTTCTCCGAGGTGTCATCTTCAAGCCATCGTGAACCACAGTCGCCACAGCTGTTGACTTGACTTCCATCGAGCGGTCAGCTAGCTAGAGCCTGACAAACAGGAGCCGGCGCACCTTCCAACCCTTGTCCAAACAGCCGTGCTCAAGCGAGTGTGTAAAATGGGCTGCAATGAGGAAAAACGATGGTAATTTACGGCTTAGAAACTCAAGAGCCAGTGCCAACCGAGATGAACCTCCCGTCGGTCGTTGTAAGCTTTGGTTCGCTTTCGTTACCCTGTCACACACGTCTGTCTGTCTTGGCATGCTTCCAGCCGGAATCATTCTACGGCGTTTGCGTAACCCCAAGCGCTACGTGCTTTACCCGGTAAAGGTACTCGAACGCGGTCAAGCAATGAAGAAGCAAAAACAAAAAAAAAAAACAAACGAACGGGAAGCTTGTCGGCATCTCCATCGTCATGCTGCGGTGGCTTTTACCATCCTGCCTTCCTGTGTTGTATACGTTTGGCCATGCTTTCCCCTACGTTCTTCAGTACAGTACGTGGCACAGGTTCATTGGGCCACTCTTTTGGACTTCCGAGCCTTACTACCGTGGAGTGCCGTGGAGGAGTGCAATTTTCCAAGCGTATCAAGCAATCTTTGTCACTTTTTGCCGCTGGGACCGGTTTTTCTTGTGATGAGCATCTGATAGGTCTCCGTTTTCCGGTTCTTGTTTTTTTTTTGTTGTTGACATAATCCTCTTGCACCTCATGCAGTTTGGAACACTGGACAACCTTAGAAACGAGTCCCCCTGAGCTCAGTGTCTAGGTTAGTTGATGTTGCAGCACACCTTCCACCCAGGTACGTGTAAAAAGCGTCAGGGTGTGCGTCATTTTGTTTTGTTCGGATTATCTCGGATCGCTTGTGAGAGACGCACAAATGAGAGACAATTCTTCTGAATGCTATCGTCCGGACCACACTACCAAAGGACACTTCACACGCATGTAGGCAATCAGTCAGAAAGGTTCGTGTGTGACCAAATTGTGAGAACTCACAGAAGTCCAGCCCCGTCCGGCGTTAGGGTAACGTTTGGTCATCAACAACCTGGGCTTGCCACTTTTTGCCTTGCCATTTGCCTAACGCACAGCCCGGGTCATCGACAGTGGAAGTTGACTCGTTCGCAAATTAGCTATTTATAAATTCAACAAGTCCTTCACTGCTGCCCAGGGGTAAAACTGCACCGTACACAGACAACATAAATTCTCGTTCTCTTCCATCCCGACCGTGTGCTGACATTCGTGCGCAGCGGCCGTGTCCCGGCCGTTCCCGAACCGTCCGATTAATGGGCCCGTAGCGGGAAACAGGCTTCAATATCTGAAATTAAATCCCAGGGAGCGAGAGAATTCGGTACGGTGCGCCATAATTCATGTCACGCAAAAACCCGGAGAACTCCGGTACGATGCAGGGTAACGCTTTTGTCACTTTGTCTGTGCGCTTTACAACGACCGCACCGGAAAAGATACGAACCCCGGCGAATGGACCCGGCTTGGCTGCACAATATTGCGGATATTAGAATGCAATCAGCAGTAAATGGATTTTGAGGATGTGTACTGCAAAACAGGATACTGGATGGATTTGGTGGATGGGTAGAATTAATCTGTGTTTGCTCGTGGCTCTTTGTGGAGGCATGGTTTAAGGAACTGCGACGTGAACAAACAGTGTGTGTGTGTGTGTGTGTGTGTGTGCTGTGAGTCGATAAAGTCGCGTCTAATTGCTGTGTGATTGAACTTTGCTGCTTGTGTGTAGTGGTTTTATCAAAAAGAGAAATATTTCTGTTGAATAGTGAGGTTAAAGCATTCACTGACGCTCGATGGGGTAGAGCATGTTTTGCTTGATTGTAAAGTGAACGATTCCTTGGCAGATTAAATGATTAGGAATTTTACTAAAATTCCTGCAATTTAATCAATGATGTGATTCAACAGCGGAAGAAACTATCATCCACGATTGAACTCTATTAGAATCCATTCCATCAATTGAGTCGGCATGAGGCCAAGTAATTGCAACACGTTGCTCATAAGCAGAATTCCTTTGAATCGGATACAGGATATGGTTGGAGAAACTATATATACCGTGTTAGGGTCAAATCAGTTTCAATTTCAAATAGCAATCAACAATTACCTTAAGCGACTTTAAGATTTTGAGTGTTCTTTTACAATACTTATACTTGAATACATTCAATATCCGATAGTTCCAATGTCCACAATATACACGAGCTTAAATTGAAATGAATGTTGAATGTGACACATGCCAATTTATCATCGGCCAACTGTAAAGATTCAGAATACAACTAACAAAGAACAGGGTTAGAAGCTTCTGCAGCAAATACTTTAACAGAACGCTATTGAATTTTAAAGAAAGATCAATCACCTTTGTAAGTTAAATGTAATCTGGATCAACACAGCTGTTGTGAGGACATTTGTTACAAGCTCGAACACATTTGGAAGGAAGGAAACATTCCGTTGAGGAAGGAAACATTGTATGCGGAAGGTAAATGCAAACTGCATCATTAAACAATAAGATTCTTGATTATCAGTATAGAAAAATATTATCTTCCCTTATGGAATTAATAGGAGGACTAAATTCGAAGGTTACAAGACATTTTAAGTCTATTATTTTATGAATAATTAATAACAGAGAGGTAATGGTACAACAGTGTTAAGGTAGCCCACCATCTCGGCAAGAAATTTGATTACATATAAGGAGTCTTTTTGATGATACACTCCTGTTATTTTTTTGTGGATCTGAAGGTTCTGAAAATTTTAATTTTGAAATTATCAAGAACTCTAAAAACGGGAAGGAAAGAAAATAATTAAGTTTAAGAATAATGTCTCTACTTTTATAGCAACGTAAGAAACTGTTCACAACCACTGCACACCTTAGAATGAAATATCAAATGAATTAATGTAATTAACTATGAAGGACCAGCGACCGTAGGATAAACGAGTAACAAATATTCCAAATATCACCAATTCCTTTCCGATCACGATCCATGAAAATTAAATACGTTTATTAGTATTAGTATAGAAAACAGTACAATAATAAGATGGTAATCAGTTGAAATGTGAGCAAAAAAGGTACAACCATTTGTTTACGCATACACGTCTAAAGTAAACTTGACGAATGTTATACTCGTCAAATGAGTACATGCCTCCTAGGACCTTTAGAAATTATAACTTACTAAGAACAGACTTAACTAGACGTGCGTATAGCGATAATGACCCCTTGACTGCTATGGCTCGAACACTAAATGAGAATAATTTATTTTTTGACTGGCACCGTCCTTTCCATGTTCTGTAGTCTTCGTTTAGTCTTTATCAGGCATCGTCACTAATTTGTATAGCTTTTAGGGTAGGTTTAAGTTCTGTGATAGGGCCAATTCACTCGGCCAATCACTTTGGATTGTAATAAACAATAAACAATAAACAATGCCTGTTACTCGCGTCAGTGGCTCTCAGGAAATACTTTGATTTGGATACTATAAACTAACCAAGCAATTTTTCATCAAGTTTGCGTTTACATTTCCTAAGAATAAAACGTCCAAAACTCCCGCGATCGATCACTGCAACCCGCATCGGAGTAAAGAGATATTATTGTGTAACCTGTACATTGTAGATACGTAAATATCTTCTTATAGGTGATTTAGTTGCATCTCATAATAGTCAGCAAAATCTTTCTAATCATCAGTTTTAGTTTTTATATAGTTTATTTATTGCGGATATAGTCCAAACTGATTTTTTCCAACGATATTCGACTATATTTTCTTCAGAAAAGGACATATAATTTTAAAGATTTAAGCAGGATTGTTTTGAAATATATTAAACAGTCCCACATTACCGTCTATGTGCTAACCTCGAAACGTCCAACCTGATTAAAGAGGTACGCTAATGGCCACACTATGCCCTACATATCCCAATTGAAACGCGACATCCTCTTCAAGAATTCGATTTAGCGTATCAATTTGCAGTGTGCATTACCTAAGTCATGGAGCATGGACCAGGTTGTCTTGTTTATGGTACCGAACTTGCACCACTTTACCAACCGTTTGCCAACCGTCTGCTAATTCCGTTGGTGATAATTACTAATTCTACGTTGCTCAACCAGACACCGCCACCGATCGTCAATTTCATTAGACAGGGCTGCCGCGCGGGCACACGACGCAACGACTTCCGGGCAAATCCTGACGCGGTGGCTTCATTTGCAATTAAATTGGTTCAATATCTTGCTCGCTCGCCGCTCTTGGCAGCCTGCATTGGAAGAACTTGCTGCCTATGCTGGATGGTATTGCAAACTATTGGCCTAACATTAATCCCATCGTGAGCGTTATGTTTGGCACAGGTGGTCTTAAACCAGTGTTGCCCACAAGATTTGCACGCGAAGCGCAGCGTTGTTTTGGTGAGTGTACACCGGACCAGTGCATACACTGGTGAATGCTTAGCTAATCGGTTGTTTAATGCACACACGATTGAGGTTAAGGCTAGCCACCTGGAGCGTCATCATCGTCACACACACTCACTCGCGAAGACAACGCTATACGGTGGAAGATGTAGTGTGTTGAAGAATCCACGGATGCATACGTGAGTGTTATAAACTCTCCCCATAAAGAGCCAACATTCGCTTTATTTTGCGCATAAATGCGAAACAAATGGAAAAGTGATTTGATGCTGCTGACTGTGCGGTTTTCCCACCGACAACGTGATACGCCACCAAAACTACGTTCCAAACTTCGGGCAGATCTTCCCAACACCGGGATGGAACGACACCATCACCACCAGCACGACTTACCAAGCACAGTTCTGCTAGACTGCTAGACTAATTAAGTTTCAAATTTGCACAATCTTTTCCACCAGTAAACTCGACATCTACAAGTCACGTACAAATACACACAGGCGCACTCACTCGCTCTTCTCTCTGTCTCGCTCTCACCCCGCTCTCACTAAAAACTACCTTTTATCCGTTGCTCTACAGCAAAAGCCAGTTCCGCACACAGTCTACAACGACTGCCCGTCCTTTTCTCCAACGGTACTCGCTTAAATTT
The DNA here is from genome assembly GCA_002091835.1 of Anopheles maculatus. Taxonomy (NCBI): domain Eukaryota; kingdom Metazoa; phylum Arthropoda; class Insecta; order Diptera; family Culicidae; genus Anopheles; species Anopheles maculatus. The sequence continues at coordinate 33,365 of KZ062260.1, forward strand.
GGTTATTTGCTGCGGGGCGTGAAAAAGTTTTAAAGGAAACTTAATTACCTCCGTCGCCGCTGCTTTCCTGCCGCTACCGTGCCTTTTATCGACCCGTCGGCCATCCGGAACATCCTTCCGTGTTCCGTGCAGGATGATTACAGCCAGCAGCAGCAGCAGGAGCAGGAGGCTCAGTGACTTCGTCAGCCTGTGCACATGGAATTTTACATTTTCACTTTCAATTTTCCGCTTACCATCATTAAAACGCTAATGCGTGTCTTACGTTGAATTTTGTTGGAAGTTTCTTTGGCGACACGCCCAAACGCTCGGTGCAGCCGACAAGTGAGTTTTAGCCAAGGATTTGATAGCGTTTAAAAGTGCAAATTAATTCGATCCTGAAGATCGTTTTCTTTTCGTTGTTGCTGTCCGTATTAAGGAGCTGCGTTATTGCATATTGAGAATCATCATTAAAACAGAACAAAAGATGTTTACGTGTTGTTACCTGTTTCATTGCTACATTTATGGTGGAATAAATTATTCATAAAGCGTCTTTATGAGTGTTTTAGCAGCCACGACATCAGTATAATAAATCCATTAAAAACAAACTCTAAACACTTCCAAAAGGACTCGATTAGCAAGTTATTCACTCACAAATAAAAAACTACAACCGAATGGAGGAAAACGGAAGCAATTAAATCACAACTGATAAGCGAATGTGTTTAGTTTCGGAAGTAACCATACTGACACGCAATTGTAAACCCCTCTTGAAGGTGGCTTAAAACGATAAGCAACCAGGAGGGTTTGCTTGTTTCCCTTGGTTTTTATTTAAACTACAAGCCCTCGGGGTCCCTGATTACTTCCACTCAAATCAGACGACAGATAGAAAGATAATAATGTAACAGTTGTGAGCGCGTGCTACGGTGGGGAAATTGCCGAACATTTGGCTGCCACTTGACCAAACGGGAAATAGATGTTCATTTTTGAGGATTATCTCAAACTTGGCATTGGTTGTAGAAAAACTGTAGCATTAGAATGGTCCGATTACTTAATGTATAGATTAAAAATTTATCATTAGAAATAATTTCCAATAACTTGGAAAATGTCATGTGAAAAGGCCCCACCTTTTCAATGACTCAAAATTAAAAAACGAATGTCATCAGATGAAAAGGCCCCACCTTTTCAATAACTCAAAACGAACGCGGTAGTTGTGCTGATGGAACGGGACAGACCGTTTATTGAACTAACCACGGTCTTTTAAACCTTAAAACTAACCTACATTTATTTACCCTGTACGCATTCCCCATTCTTCCTTTCCATCGCGGCCCGCCGTGTTTTTCTTCGTCGTCAGCACTTCGTTCACGTCGGTCGGTTCTCCGTCTTGTTGCTACTCGGTTGCAACTCGGTTGCAACTCGGTTGGCCATCGTCAGCGGTTTCAGCATGCTCCAGCGGCTTACTGACCTACTGCGATCAGTAGAACATCAGCAGCGCCGTCAGCACTCGATGGGTCGATCGGTCGGTTCTTCGGTTTGCTTCGATCGATTGCATCGATTGTCGTCAACAGCGATCGCTTGCATCGTCAGCAGTTTCATCATGTGGCTGTTGGCTGCGACACGGCTGGATTTTTGGGACGGCTGGGTCGCTGCATCCCCCCACACTTATTTGAGCTCGAGATCCGTCTAAAATAGGCTGATCTGGAGCTGATGAAGAGGTGGCCGTAGATGTGCAGAAGGGTACTCCTACCGTTTTCTCCTGCTCGACTGTCTGCACTCGTTCATGCCTTCGGTTGTTCTTGTTCAAAACAAAACAAAAAAAATCTTCTGTGAAGGAACGATGTGAGTTATTGATCGGAAAAATGGTGGAACCAAAGGTGCTTCTGTCATGTGTCATAGTGTCATTTGCTTAAGTAGGTGTCACAGCGAATGTATTTGACTCTTCCTCCCTGTATAGCAGTTGTCGTAATAAGGCATCCTTCATGTGATCGTAATATGGTTTCTTCCTGCAATAGTAGACCAATGCTTGTGGTGTAGTGCTTACCCTGCATGAGATTGCATGGTGACGAGGTACGCGACTCAAAATAGAATAGATCAACGTGTATTCTTTCGAAAGGCTGTTCTGCTTTTCGCCATGTGGTGTTAACTATCTCTTTCCTAACTGGTTGACGTGATTGACATACTTCGCATGCTTGTACAAATTCGGTTATGTCTTTGTCCATCTTCCTCCACCACAAATGTTGTCTTACATGCATTTTCATTCTCACTATTCCTTCGTGGTTTCCATGAAATTGATGTAACAATTTTGTTTTTAATCTTTTTGGTACCACTACTCTTTCGTCAAAATATAAGACTTCTTGCTCAATTCCAAAATGGTAACGTATCTTGTAATAGGGTATAAACTCTTCGTTCAGTTTCTTTGGCCACCCTTTTTTGACGTAATCATACAGTATTTGTATCTCTCTATCAGTTTTTTGACCTTCTCTTAATGTTTCCAAATCGATTGTTTCTTCTTCTAGTACCTTGAGACCTAACTTTGTATCTTCAATCCTATTTTCCTCTGATAAGGGTAAACGCGAAAGAGCATCGACATTGCTCATTCTTTCTCCAGCTCTATGTTCTATTGTGTACTCATAGTTTGCTAAGAGCAACGACCATCTCTGTAATCTTGCAACTGCTATTTTTGACGTTCCTTTTGTAGGATTGAATATCTCTTTGACCCCACTGTTATCCGTGACTAATTTGAATTTTCGTCCATACAGGTAATTGTGAAATTTCTTCACTCCAAATACTACTGCTAGCGCTTCTCTATGTACTTGAGCGTAATTTCTTTGAGCTTCTGAAAGCGATGCCGAAGCAAACATAACAGGCTTTTCTACATTATTAATGACATGCGATAGAATGGCTCCTACCCCGTATGGACTTGCATCTACTTGCAATACTAACGGTTTTTCTGGGTCATATGGGACTAACATTCTGTTTTCGCATATTAACCGTTTCGACTTTTCAAATGCTTCTTGACATGATTTAGTCCATTCAAACTTTCTCTCCTTTCGCAACAATTGATATAGAGGGTATAACGCCGTTGATACATTTGGAAGAAATCTATGGTAATAATTCAATAAACCCAGGTATGCTTGAAGCTGACTTATGTTATTCGGAATTGGTGCCTTTACGATAGCTTCTACTTTTGATTCAATTGGGTGTATGCCCTTATTCGTTATTGTATGACCCAAATATTCAATACTTGACTTGTAAAAAACTGACTTCTCCGCATTTATCTGTACATTATGAATGTTTAACTTTTCCATGACTTCATATAAATTCTTTTTACATTCCTCAAAATTGTTTCCTCCCACGATAATATCATCTATGTACGCCAATCCCTTTGTATTCCTTAATATTTGATCTATTAAACTTTGAAAAATCGCTGGGGCCGTATGGATACCGAATGGCATTCGTGTATAATTAAACAATCCTTTTATCGTATTAATTGTGCATATTTGTTTCGCAGACTCAGACAATTTGACTTGTAAATACGCTCCCGATAAATCGATTTTACAAAATAATTTCCAATCGGAAATTTTGGCTAATATTTCTTCAATTTTTGGAAGTGGGTAATGTTCCATCGATAAATACTTATTAAGCGTTGCTTTTCCATCTAGACAAAGCCTTACAGAACCATTTTCTTTTTTTCACAACGACTATCGGACTTGCCCATTCGGAATACTTGGTTGGCACTAATACACCTTCATTCACCATTTTGTCTAACTGCTCTTCAACCTTTTTCTGTAAGGTAAAAGGGACGGGATAGGCTTTATGAAAAATTGGACAATAATTCTCCTTCAATACTAAATTCGCCTCAAATCCCTTAATCGACTCATTTGACTGATTCATCGTGCATGGAAATTTCCGTTTTATCTCAGCTACAACATCTGATTCAACACTTTTAAGCTCAAACGCTTGTCGCCAATTCGGGAATAAAACATCCAACCAATTTCTTCCTAACAGTGGCGTAACACTTCTTTCCGATCGAATTATTATTAATTCTAACTCAAATATTTTTTCGCAATTCGCTATTTCCACTTCAACACGCATTTTGCCCATTGGCTTTATCGCTTGCCCTGACGCTGAGAAAAAGGATTCATTCGTTTGTGTGATTTCTACACCGTTGAACATTTTAGTATATGTTTCCTCTGAAATTACACTAACACATGCTCCGCAATCTATTTCAAAATCCATCTGCTTACTATTACACACAAGACTAACCATTTGAGGATTTTGACCTTTCTCGTTTTCAACTTTCCGTAATTGACTTCTGCCGACGCTACGCACAGGTTTTTTTGCAAAACGGCACTTTGTAGAAACGTGTCCCATTTTTCCACACACGTAACACTTCCACACTTTTGCAGGACAAGTTGCAGGATTATGCGCACGACCACAACGATGACACTCCGCACTTGGCTTTTGCTCCTGGCTGCTGCGATGATTATACGCATACTCTCGTGCATACTGCTTACTCTGCTGCTGTACTGGCGTTCTACGCACGCTCGCTACCGCTTGCATCTCCTTCTCTTCCATCGCTGCGTTCTGCTGCTGCGCCGCTTCCCATGAACGCGCTATTTCACACGCATCCGCAAATTTCACTCTCGACTCTCTCAGCATCCGCGTTCGTAGCTCATGACCACGGACTCCAGCCACAAACTGGTCTCTTAGCGCATCTTGCAGAAACGACCCGTAATCACACGATTGCGCCTTCGCCTTCAAGCTGATGATATAGTCGTTTATCGACTGATCTGCAGACTGTTTTAGCTTTCGGAACTGGTAGCGCTCCGATACTATATTTGCCACAGGTGTGAAATATTCACTCAGCGCCTTCACTAGCTCCTTATACGACTTTGCTCGCGGATCCTCCGGTGAGCAAATTTTGACTGCTGCTGAATACAATGACGCTCCCGCCATTGTTACCATGATTGGAACTTTCTTTTCGTCGGTCACATCGTTCACAGTAAAGAACATCTCCAAACGACTTGTGTATTCTTTAAAACACTCCCCCAAGACATAGGGTTCTATATTTCCAATCATACTCATTTTGGACTTTTCAACTTTAATGGGCTTCACTTTTTCCTCGTCGCCAATTTGTGATATCTGTTCCTTTAGACGGACTGGACAGGACTGGTTTATTACAAGACAAGTTACAATATTCACTTACGCATACATACACATAATCTTAAGTTCTATCCTATCACGCATACACAACAGTTCAGAGAGAATGTGAGGTGTGGTTAAGAGAGTTGGTGATATTGTTAGAAGAGAAGGTGGTTTGGTGGTGTGGTAGTGATAGAAAGTAATGAGTTGTGTGGTGTGATTTGATTGGATGTGATTTGTGTGATTTGTGTGTGTTCAAAATTTAGTCCGCTCGCTACGGGTGATGGAGTACGAAAGAACCCCTTTTACTCTAGGATTCAGTTTCGCCTGTTTCGCACTGTGGTCCGACCTCCGACCCCGGCCCGTGACACATTTTCGCCGCACAGTGGTCCTGGGCAGATTGTTGTCTGCCTCAACAT
>KZ062260.1:41061-146598 GCA_002091835.1 Anopheles maculatus
GGAAAGGGGGAACGGGAAGGGAAAGTTTTGCGACGGTACCCGGATAAGCCGATCTTACCGTGCTCAAGGTAAGGGGTGAGGAAGAGGACCAAAAATGCAGCGTGGAATCAAAATATGCCGGGGAACGCTGAAAGGTGTCCAAAACACGCTACCCGTCAAGGACGTGAATTGGATCTAGCAGCTAGGCAATTTCGGGATGTAGACAAAGTCAATCTCCAAATTCTTTGCTGGTGAATTTAATCTTTTGTTCGTCATTCCACTAACACTATTATCTTATGCTATTACTTATGCTATAATTCCCATGTAGCAATAATTCCCAATTCATGAACAATATCAATAGTCTGTGCCATGCATCGATGTGTCATTTTGCATTACCTTTCACGAAACAGGCCAAATAACCAGGAAGTTTTTAAAGAATATATGATAGAGCTTAAAGTTAAGTTAAATGAACAAAATATTGGACACCGACCTGTACTTATTATGGACAGTGTGGCTTTTCACAAGTGTACATCTGTTCGGGAAACTATTCAAGAAGAAGGATGTGATGTTTTATATTTACCACCTTACTCCCCCTTCTTGAACCCCATTGAAATTATGTTTAGTAAATGGAAGAACATTGTAAAAAGGGATGAACCACAAAACGAAGCTCAATTATTAGCATCCATCGAACGCGGTTTCGAATTCATAACTGCGCAAGACTGTGATGGATATTGTAGGATTTTCACTGAACGTGATCGAGAAGGGACTTGTGAAATTTGCGCTGTGTGTTGCACGGTTGGCGAATCAGTTAGTTACTGTTTTATTCCTTTGTCAATATTACATAGTTCATTACACGAGTTCATTTCTAAAGTTCATTGAAGAGTTCATTCCTAGCTGGTGGTTGTCAAGATTTTCCTACGTTACTATATAAATTCAAATATCGCTAATAATAATTATTCCATGAAAGCTTAACTATTATTTTATACTAATTCCTTAAAAAACTAGTATAAATCGATATTCAAATTCCAACATTCCGGACACAAAAAGGTTTACCTTTTCAAATTCACGACTATTTCAAGTGTACGTAATACACTTCCTACCAGTATTCGATTCCTGACTATAAACATTCGCCTTGACACTACCACACTTAACTTCCTCATCGAACTTTGTTTACATTTGTTTGCTCGTTAGACCGCATGGTTAATGTTTCGCACTACTGATCGATAAATTGCCGCACATATTGTTACATCGATCAACAAAACCGCTCTCCTATCAAATACGCATTCTTGCCCTGCTTAGCTGCTGCTGCTAAAATACACGTTTGTGGTGAGATCGCTCACTCACTCTATCTACCGCCCGTACCGTACCACCCGTATCGCGTAGTAAAAAATCATCACGATCACTCCTGTCCCGAGGTGATGATTCCAGGATAGGTGGATGGTTTGCCCACTCGTAAAAGTCTTCCTGGCCAGGCCGGCCACCAACGCGAAGCATTATCCGTTCATCAAGGATTGATGACAACTTCTTCCGTTTGGAATCTGCATTAATTGTTTTCCCTCGTTTCAGACCTTTCGTCTCTTTCCCATCGAATTTCCCCTTGCTTTGGTCTGGAAAACATGAAAAGAGAGAATTAGTTACTGTTTTCTTAATGCATGTTGACACTAGTCGCTCGTTGTCACTCCCAGAATGGTTTACTGCTGGAGGATCCAGCACGCTTTGTGACACTGTTCTTCTGTTTGCTGCTGGAGGATCCAGCACGCTCTGAGACGCTGATTTTCCCCTTGTTGCTGGAGGATCCAGCACTCCCTGTGACGCGAGATATTCCCTTTGCTGCTGGAGGATCTAGCACGCGATGTGACGCTCTTCTACCGTTTGCTACTGGAGGATCCAGCACGCGTTGTGACACTCGTTGTCCGTAGGACAACCGATGAGTATCATGCCACACTCGTTTACTCTCTAGTAACAGCTTGTCCATTTCAGGTTTCTCTTGTAGTTTCCTTTTTCCTTGCTTTTTCCTTTTCCTAGATTTTATTGCCGAATAAAATTCATCCCAAATAGACCAGGACAACCCGAAAGCTCCGCTAGTACATGGAACTTGGTTCAATATATCCAGTTGTCCACTATTAGGTCTATATTGCATGTCCCTACGACTGGTAAATTCGTTCCGGTGATTCCAGCCAGGGGTGTGGAGGGCGCCCAGGTCTATACGCCATTTGAGCTGGTCTGTACTCGTCATAATACCTGTTGTCAGGCCAGGCAGGCGAATTCGAGTTACCGTATGGTCTCTCCAAATATCGGTCATTCGTTTCCTCGTATCCATGACTTACCCAATTGTCACGATCAAAATTTGCGACCACTGGTAGATTGGGAACTTGCGCAGCACGCAGTCGTCGTGTCGCTTCGTTAACCCGATCAGCATTTTCATGAACCTCCTCCAAATAGGTCATGAGCAGTTCCAATTCTAGATTATGATGCATTAATGCAAGCATTTTCAAATTAGCGTCGTTTAAACCTGTTACAAAATGGTGTTTGATATGTCTACATGCATATTCTATCAACGCTTCATTGTCGGGGGCGTAAGCCTTCACAAGTTCTATGATTTGTTTAGCCCTATTCTTGTATTTCCTATATGTCTCATTTGGCCTTTGCCCTAAAGTTTCGGTTTGATGAAATATGGCTTCCACACTGTGGGTGATTCCAAACTCATCACCTAGACGCAATTTCATATCGTCCCAAGTGTCTGCTTTTATCCGGTGGTAATGACTCATAGCATCACCTTTCATTTTTGAGAGGACTATGTCTAAAAGTTCATCCTCATCAACTAGATTCCTTTCTTTAACTCGATCCACTTGGCGAATAAATAGATCGAGCTCGTATACCGAACCTCGAAATTCTGGTATTAGAGTCATTGCTTGCTTAATTGTGCTCTCGTTTCCTGCTGAGTCCGTCATTTTTAAATCGCGGAATGTCCTATCGAGTGATAAACGATCCCTTTTTATCTGTGCTTTAAACCTTGATAAATGGGTTTGATAGTCCGACCCCTTTTGGGTGACCTTTGAGTTCGGAGTGCTTTCACAACCAATGTTTAAAAATGCTTCGGATTCACCGACGCTGGGAGTTTTTACAACAATTTTCGGAATCTTTGGAGCCAAATTACTAAGGCTGCCTGATAAAATCACGTTTTTTGAGCAATGACTTCTCAACTGTCTGTCCGTCATCGAGAAGAGATAAATGAAGATTGAATTCTTACCATACGATCATAAACAGTGTAGATTTCATATCGGTCTTCGTCCTCGTTGAACTTTGTGCGTTATAAGGATTTGGGATGAGAGAACGTCAGCTTCCTCCGATGTTAAAAAGCCTATAAAGAAATCTTTTCACCTGTCACTTTAAGAAAAAAAAAACAAGAAATGTTCACTTATATAATCACTTTCACTGTTCACTAATGTCTTTTCCTGTAAATCACTTTATTCACTGCACTTATGTTTCACGGCACTTTCACTTCACTTTCAATAGTTTATGGCAATAAAAAAAATTCTGTATTTATTTCACAACCCACCGGGTTGGTACTCTAAGATACTGGGATATTTTCGAAAAATCCCACCGCTGTCACCAGATGAAAAGGCCCCACCTTTTCAATGACTCAAAATTAAAAAACGAATGTCATCAGATGAAAAGGCCCCACCTTTTCAATAACTCAAAACGAACGCGGTAGTTGTGCTGATGGAACGGGACAGACCGTTTATTGAACTAACCACGGTCTTTTAAACCTTAAAACTAACCTACATTTATTTACCCTGTACGCATTCCCCATTCTTCCTTTCCATCGCGGCCCGCCGTGTTTTTCTTCGTCGTCAGCACTTCGTTCACGTCGGTCGGTTCTCCGTCTTGTTGCTACTCGGTTGCAACTCGGTTGGCCATCGTCAGCGGTTTCAGCATGCTCCAGCGGCTTACTGACCTACTGCGATCAGTAGAACATCAACAGCGCCGTCAGCACTCGATGGGTCGATCGGTCGGTTCTTCGGTTTGCTTCGATCGATTGCATCGATTGTCGTCAACAGCGATCGCTTGCATCGTCAGCAGTTTCATCATGTGGCTGTTGGCTGCGACACGGCTGGATTTTTGGGACGGCTGGGTCGCTGCACATGTAACAAAACTTTCATATTCAATAGAAAATAAAACAGAAAAAATATATTAAACAACTAAATTTAACGACAATAGGTGGGTAGAGAAGATATAAGAAATTTATAATTTACAAACAAAAACATCTAAAAATATTAAAAAAAGTAAAAAAACTCAATAAATTAAACAAAAAATCTTAGTTATTAAATTTATTTTAAGTAAATGTTATTCAAGGTAATATTTTGCTCAAAAAAGAAACATGTGAAAAGCAACTGCTATAAAAAGAATTAAAAAAATAGATAAAAAGCTAAAGTATTAGAAAATTCAACCAAAATATTTTAAAGACATAAAAATAATTTGATAGTGTAAATAGTAAAAACATTAAAACTTTTGAATTAAATTTTTTAATTCTAAAACAATACTCATGCGTATAAAAATCTCAGAAAAGGATAAAAAGTTTTAAACACTTGCTTTACGAAATCTGTAGCTCATGATTTTGTATTCAATTAACTAATACTGTATATAAAAACTTTTAAGCAACTGTGCATTTAGCTACCTCGAAATTTTGCCTTTCTCTGGAAATGAATAAAACTCCTACGCCACGAGATAAAAAATAGCGTTCGTTTGGTGGAAAATTCGTGCACCATTTCGCATCGATGAGCTTGCAAATGGAATGAGAAAAGTTGATTCAATTTTCATCCAAAGATGTGTTAGGCCGGCAGTACAGCATCGTCTTCGCGGTGAAGCAGCGAAAGAAAGAACGCAAAAGTTTTTCCAATGATAATCCCTGTGCCATCGATGGCCCATTTTGTGGATAGTAGCAGGAAGTGGATGAATTTTAAAGCCATCTATGTTGAGGAAAGGTTTATCTAGTACATTCATAGACACGATTTACTTTTAATACTGTAGTGAAACGTTTAAAATCTAAACAATGTTGAATCACTAATCTTCAACAAATTAACCAATTATTAAATTTGATTTACATTAATAATTTTTATTTTTTAACTTAAGTTATAATATGACGATTATCTTAGATTTCTCATTATTCATTTACATTTCTCGACAAAGTTATAAGTGAAATGTATAAAAATTCTTCCTCTGAAAAACACGCACAAGCGCACAACGTCAGTCGGTTTTCGCACGTACGCTGACAACTACTTTGGCCAATTGACATACACTCCGGTAGGTATCGGTGCAAACGCTACGGAGATTTTATCGCATAACCCCGATTTATCACTCTCCCATTCCGTTGCCCCCGGAAGGGTCCCTCTGGTCGAAGATTTCACCCTCGTCCCGTCATTGACACTTGTGCACGTACGACGAGCACATATTACTAGCACGTGAAGTGTGCAGCTGAAGCATTTTATCCAAACCACCAGACCTGTCACCTTATGTAGGCGAATCTTATCAGAAAAGTGCATCACGTATCAAATGACGGCGTTTTCTACTGGTGTGAAAATGGTTCTGGATGTCCCCAACACTAACCCGAGAGAGGGAAAGAGGCACGTTTGAAGGGGGGAAATATGGGTTCGGCCAAGGATATCCGGGTAAGAGTGCATGTTTATCAAATCCCTTCCTGGAGTGGATTGCTAGGTAAGGCAAGAAAAAAAAAAAGAGCGTCGATGAACTTCGATGCGTACCGTAAGATGGGATTTATCGAGGAAGTGGACTATTCTATTCCAAGTTCCATCAAAGTCGAATGTCCTTTCGAGAGTGCTCGATAAGAAGAGAAAAGGAGGACACCAGCGCAAGACGATGTAATCCTTACTTATGACATTCTTGTAAGCTGCACTGCTTTATGGCGACGGAAGGATATCAAAAGGTGCACGAAATGGGAACAAATCGGTCAAGATTGTAGAGAGAATCTGAACAGGATGATATACTATAGCTTCCTGTTTGGTTTGGTGTTGTGTCGATTATATTGGCTGAATTTTCAGCTGTTAGAACTTTCTTGAAATATTCGTTTCATTACACTTATATGCTGGATGTATGATCATACATGCTCCTTATGTTAGTTTGCGAATAAGGATACATAATAAGGAATAAGGATTGTCGTAACAATTAGCTCTTGAATCCATCTCCATTAACCATGAGTCTTACTTGCACGTTCCACCAATTCTATTCTGAAATATCGTCCCAAAGAAAATATAGAAGTTTGTAGTTTGTGCTATTTTCTTGACCATCTATTTGGATGAACACACGAACAGAAAGTTGTGACAGGAAATGTTGTTCTAATCTATAGCCTTACTAAAATATCGGGATTTGAACTGGAGATTGTAGTCATTAAACGATACCATTATCTTTCTAGTCAGCTCCAAGCGTAGACAGGAGGACTATTACTAACATATGTAGTATCGGTATTAAATTTAATCCTTGTCATGATTCAGATTTGTGAGAAAATCTCACTATGTGCTGGCTGTGATGTCGCCTTCTTATTATTAATTCTTTGGCACTACAACCTCGGAATGTCTTGTTTCAGCTTTCTATAGCTTAGTTTTACTCGTTACTGGATAGCCAGACCTATGCCTAAATGATGTCTCCCTGGTGGTCCAAAAATTGGATAGATTGTGCTGCATTTGTTGAAGTAAATATTAATTTCATTCTGAATTGTGGAGATCGGTTCCTCGAAGTCTATGCTCTATAAAATGTAAATCCAGAGACATGTTAAGTTTCAAATTTCCAAGACTCTTTGCACATCCACCCATCAAGTCATCTTAGTCTCCAGTGAGACTCGAAACCCAGTTTCTATAAAACAACTTATAATACTTATAATTCTCTGGAGGTAGTCATCTATTGTAATGAAGCTTTAAGATACTAGTTTTCGAGTTAATCCTTATCAGGAATGATTCGTGATTACGAATTATAAGTTATTCTATGCGTGATGCAAACTTTACCTAGCCTATCTTAGCCTATTTTTTACCTAAAGGATGTTATTGAGTTCTCGAGGAGTACCGTATCGAGCTATGTGACTGACTCAATCTAAAAACTAAAATGACTTCCTATGAAGAGAAGAAAAACTCCATATTGTATCCGGATAGAACACAGCCTAACCATGCGCTCTATGTTGTCTGGGAACTGACAGCATCCGATGTGTAGCGGATATGGCTGTCTCGCTTTGGCGGCGATCGTGGATGCACTTTAAGAGCGTGGGAGTTTCGGGAGTAAGGATCATGCGGATCCTTACACACTGTCTTCTTATCACGGTTCCGGGGTAGACGTGGCTCGCGCGCGACCTCGATTTTTACGTTCAGTTAGCGTTTTACTTTTAATTGTTTTATTGTTTAATGGTTATTGTGTTTTATGTAAAGAAAATAGCACAAGTGCACAAACACAAAACTCCAAAACATACAAAAAGTAAGAACTGCAATCTTCATTATTTGTAAGAGTAAACGGAAGAGCAAATTAGGATTCCTGATATCCCTTATATCTTAGGGTTATTAAGGATTTTCAACGGGCAAGAAAAAGGATCAGTCATCACTAACATTTAAATGGACAAAAAAATGTTACGTAAATATAAAGTATCACTATCACTATCAAGACTATCTAATGTCTTCGACTTTTAATAACCGCTATTTTATTGGATGGTATTTATTTTCCAATAAATTATTCACTTTTCAATTTATGTTTGTTGAGATAATAAGGCATTGAAAGGACTATTACAAAAATGGCTTATCGGGACGAAATATTTGTCTAACTTTTATTATCAAAAACACTAACCCACCGACAACCCTCGTTCGCCCATTGAAAGGGCTCACTCTGCCCCTTCAATTCCCATCTTGAACGTTTCATTTTTCATCAACTCGTAAGTACTTCACGAAACGTAAAGTTAGTACTCAAACGTTCCTGCAGGTTTCTTGCTATACCCCGGCCCAATTTTCTCCATTCTCCCCCAATGTTCGTGCCCGAAACCTTACGTCTACTGTTTTCTGTTTGATTTCACGCCACACCGCCACATCTAGACCGCACTGTTCCGAACTGTTGCTTTCGCGCGGCTCGGAGAAACAAGCGAACGAAAAGGAACTAAAAAAAACGAGGGAGAAAAAAATCACTCCAATTTGATTTTGATCTTTAGCTGCAGAAACCTTTCAACTGATAATCTCCCACCCCACCAGGGGACGCTTTTTTGCCATTCCAACGGCCCATAACGTTCAACCAATCCCACCGACAGCAAATGGTTTTATCGTGAGAATGTTCATCCTCCTTAACCATATGGCCAAAAGTGATGGCATACAGCGATTCTGATTTTTCACCGTGCCGCGTTCGGGGTGGGACAGCAAAACATGGGGTGGTGTTTGAGAAAAACATTCTCCGGGGAAGCAACAAACACACACACGCACACGCGCACGCTTTTGAATGCCATTTTAATTCGATATTCCATTTCAACCCCTATTAATGCTCACCGAAATGGTCACGGGCAACACCGAAATGACACGGGAACACAGCGTACTTCATTTCGACGGCTTTTCTTTGCCCTTTCCCGATTTTTCGTTTTCCTCTCGAGCCATGTGTGTTTGTGTGTGTGTGTGTGTTTGGGAGTGTCATTGGTGTACGGAATTCATTTTCATTTTATTATTACCATTTTTTTTTTTGCGCCAACATAACGCCACGACTCCTTCTCATGGGGGATTCATGTGAGGCTAGGTCTCGTTTTCGCATCCTCGTACTACGATATGCTATCTCTTTTCCAGTAAAACGCACACACACAAAGTACCGCTAGTAGCACGTACGTGTGAGTAGCAAGTTGTTACAAGGGGGTCGTTGTCAGGATATCGCGCCCTTCGTTCCCAATGCAACTCACCCAAATGCATGGGCCGTAAAGAGCTTGTAGGCTTTTCCTTTCCATTGCCCAGTGCCCTGCAAAAACGGTGAGCATGTTGCTGGGAAAACAAATTTCCTCACTTTTGTTCACTCGTTTGCCAACCGTTGCCGTCTTTGTCCGTCCACCCACCGCCACTGATGCTTATCGTTCTGCTGTCGAGGTCGTTAGGATCATAATTTCTTTATTGTTATTGCCATCGCAGAAAAGTACTGCTATTACGGTGTTTCCCTTTTGACTTTTTCCTACCTTCCCTCGTTCCCCCCTTTTTTGGCTCCCCATCTCCCCAGCCGGCTGACATGGAAACCGTTCCCTTAGGTGCACCTTGTTGTATTGGTTTTACCGCTGTTCCCGAGTTCCAGAGCAACATTTTTCGGGCTTTAATCTTCGCAACAGCATAAGCAGACCCGTGCGCCTACTACCGGTTTTGTATACCGGGGTTTAAGGCCACTGCGAGTATTGCATTTGACGTGTCCCAGAATCTAATCTAATCGGAAACAATTTCTATGTGAACGTTCCGACTGGTGTTCAGTTGAAGGAAACTGTAGATTCTATCTAGTGTTTACGGTTGACTTAAGTGTCTAACTGCTGAAAGTATCTGGATTGTAGATAAATTTGTAAAATGAATAAATGGTGCATAAATCAAAATGGTTTCCATGTTTCAATTGAGGTAACAAACTCTAGAATCATGTTTATCGCTTTTTATTCTTATCTTGAAAAGTACCCTCAACACAGACAGTCTTTATTGCGATCAACGTCAAGCCTACTATTCTACTATTTGTTGACCGTCCATCATAGTGTTGACGGATGCATCAATGCCATCGCTCTATCTCGTCTCGACGTCCTAAAAAGACTTTACGGGCTAGATCGTCCGGTGCCGTTCTGTAAAACGGTGAGGTCACCGTATAGATCACAGAACTCTGTATAGTAGCGACTCCTCGATTGTGCTTCCACACATATAGGAAATACCAAAATTCATAACGCAGCTTAGAGGGTTTCGTCAATTTTGGGCAGAGTCCATCTCTCAAAGGCGTATGAGAGTACTGGGATTATAAAAGTGCTGATACTAGCTTCTCCTTCTCTACTTCTACACTCAAAATACCTGTAGCGACGGACGAAGCTGGGACTGTACAAAACCTTTATATTCCCACTACTTACATACGCCTCTGAGACATGGACTTTGTCCAAAACTGACGAAATCCTCGAGCCGCGTTCGAGAGGAAGATGCTCAGAAGGATTTTTGGCCCCGTATGTGTGGAAGGACAATGGAAGAGGCGCTACAACGTTGAGCTCTACGAGCTGTACGGTGATCTCACTATCGTGCAGCGAATTAGGCTCGCCAGGATCCGGTGGGCTGGTCATATCATGAGAATGGCACCGGACGACCCAGACCGTAAAGTCCTTTTAGGTCGTCCACATGAACAGAGGAGGCGTGGTAGGCCCAAACTGAGATGGAGTGATGGCGTTGATGCGTCCACCAGAACGGCCGGGATAATGGATAGGCAGACGACCGCGACTGCTAGACCGTGAGCGGTATCGAGGATTGTTGCAGCAGGCCAAGACCGTGAAGCGGTTGTAGCGCCTCATAAGTAAGTAAGTAAGATACTAGCAATCAGCTTCGTTCTTTGTGACAGGTTTTTGAGAGAAGAAGTTTTCTCAGACTGTAGTATGACCGGTTGGCAGCCTGCAATCCAGATAGATTAAGTTTTGAACGTCTTCAATAGTACGATCACTTATCGGCTCTGCATCCCTACCTAAGTCAATATTTGATAGCAGCGCAACCAGTGGTGCCACCATCATTTTAGTGTTTGCCTCGTTGATCTCCAAATTCGAGGCTCAGTACTGTGTGCCTTAAGAGATGATGAGACTCCTCTAATCTGTAGGAAACATGCATGTCGTCAGTCAGCTGGCCCTCGGTTCTTTTCTAGGACATTTCCTTAACTGCTCAGAACTTGGTCTACATTTAGAGCATCAAGCCAGACATCGTGTTTCTAAAAGAATGCATGGTTTGAAGCTTAAACTTAGCCATTACCAAGTCTGTCTGATAAAAATGGTCAAAGCATATATTTTGCACAGCTTTTCGTCCATCGGTAATTTTCCAGAGCGTGTCCTAAGTGAGCAGCATACTCATAACAACTTCTTTGTTGTATATTTTCATTTTCAGATGTCCGCAAAGTAGTTGATCACTTCATCTCCCTCACCGAAAATCGTCGGTTCTACGGTAGTTGATAGTTGTGACACCACCTAACAAAAAGTTAGCAACCGAGTCTCCAACTCCGAAGCGTAAAGTGTTGCCAAGCATCAGCCGTTGACAGCTGTCATAAAAATGGACAAAAAGGACCGAAAATGAACTGTGTACAGTGTGTATTTTGGTGAACAATCTAGACCACAACAAGAGCGTCAGCGATCTGTAGTATCTAGTTCTCTGAAGTAAGAAATGCTAGTGTAAGTAATCGAATTCTAAGACTTCGTTTGCCATCTAACTGTATCATTCGTATCACAAGAAATTGATATGTCCATTGCGTAAATTTATAAATAAAACATTTTTCAAGCATAAGTCTAAACTTAAAGTTATCTCGCTACTCCACTTAAAGCACAGTAAATTTCCATTCTCGCCCTGCTGGATGGCTTTTCAACGAATTTTACTTCTCCACAAAAACAATTCCCCATTCTCCAACACTGCGACACCCATAAAGAACGCACAAAATGGAGCTGACAGCCGTTAAAAAAATAAAAACAACAACAACATCTTATCCTTAATTGAGTCAAATGGTTGCCCTCGTGCTTGGTCTGCACGCTCGTCTAGTCACTCCACATTTGCTTTGCGATACCGGAAATGAAATAAAAACAAACAAAATTCGATAACAAACTTTAGTGGAACGTAAAAAAAAAGCTGTGTCCTAAGTGGAAGTTATTTTTCCCTTCGATGTGTAGGTTCTTGCAGCTATGTGGACAGGGGTTTTTTTGCGTATGTGTGTTTGTGCCTTGTTAGATTATTCATGTTTCATGCTCTATTTCTCTGCCAGATGGGTACCGGTGTGGAAGAAGAAGGATGTTGTGGGAGGTTTGCAGGTTTTTTACAGACAAATCACATCGTACACTTCCGGGTCCGTTTTTGGGGAGATCTACGGGATGGTAGGCTTAATTTGTAATCTGATTTCGATTCAACCGCCAGGTCACCGGTTTCCCCTTTAAACTTCACTTAATCATTCAATTTACAACTGTCGTTTAGAAAAAAATGAGGATATTCATTGGGGACAAAACGTGAGATATGTACCAGTTGTCCCTACCGAACATGGCAACAAGTAAATTAGCTCCACTTTACGGTACAGAGATCCTTTCTCCTCTAATAAAGAAAGGAAGTAAACCGTTTAGCCTTTGCCGCCATTTTACGAGCAAAAAGCTAAACCCCAGCTCAACCTTCGTCCGGTCCGGTCCTCTTCTGCTGTTTCCACCTACACCAGTAGAATTGCTTTTTTATCCGCTTTCCGAGAAAAAGGATTCCGCTTCCTTTACGTAGTCCGTTGACAGTTGATGGCATAATTTTCAAGATCACCACTGACAATCTGTCGTAAAATATGAGTATCGTTTTTTGTGTGAATGCGCGCATGTTGGTGTGCGGGAACCATCATATCGTCCATCTGCATCTACTCCCAGTCGGAGATTTTCCCTTTTCCCGGGTCATGTTTTGTCGGTGGAGCGCCATACCGTTCACTTTACCAGCTTATCGCTGTAGTGCGGTAATTCATTGCCATTTCTTCCATCCCACTGAACCGTTTGCAAAAGAAACCTGGAAAGAAAAGGCGACTGATGATCACGGTGCTGATGATTATGATATTCATGCAAATGATCTGCCTTCAAGGACGGCAGACTGTGAAGGTACTGGGACGTTTCGGGATGTCGGGACCATGCAAAAGAAAATAAGGACCTTATTGCACACCCTGGAAAAAAGCAAATTTGTTTTTTTCTTCTTCCGGTTGCATTTTTATCCGCTTTTATTGCTCGTTGTGTTATTCCCTTTAGCAAAAAGTGGACAAAAAGCATTGCACCGAACTGGTGCGCTTGTCGGATTCTTACGAATGATAAGTCTTTTCACTAACTTTTTATGGGGAAACAGAAGAGAAAAACAAAACGTTCGTCCTCCCGTTGAACTAATACCCATTTTGCAAACCTCGTGTAACGTGTTTCCTGCCGTTGGTATTAGTGCTGCTTTTTTGTTTTATGAAAAGAAATAAGAGTGACTTTCGTGCGGTGTTTGTGTATTTGCTCTAACTTTGCACAGAACTTTTGGTTTGCTGCCACTTTCCTGTACGTATAACTTCGTTTTTTCCTGGTGGATTCTTGTCCGGTTCAGAAAATTTGTTTGAAAAAGAAGTTTCAGCTGCAATAAATTGCAGCTTAAATGGAGTGCATTTAGTTTGCGTTGCGTTTGTGTTTGTATCTCTTGCAGTAATTATGCTGTCAGTGTGTTGAGTTATTTTATGTTGTTTACAAGTCCAAAAAAATTGTCTTGATATGTATTTTCATTATACACGACTAACTATCTTATCGTGACGCACGACTTACTATCCTATACTAACTACCTCAGGACTATGCTGTACAAATCCTCAAAACCACTAACGATCTTGTTGGTGCAATATCCCAGACATCCTAATCAACATATCAACGCTGTCTGCCATCTCAACTCGGAGCTACCAGCATCGAAGGCTGACGAGTCAAATTCGTTGTAGAAGTTAGAAATTTTACTGCTCTTTAAACACCTCATTGTAGCAACTTTGCCAATGTCCTATCATTCAGGACTATGCTGCAGAAGTCCTTGAAACCATTCATGTTGTTGTGCCAGCGTCTGGATTGCAATAATTATCCTGACTATTCTACTGAAAACATCAAGCTGTCCACCTCAACTTGAAGCTACCAAGCTTCCTTACTGTTTGGGTGGTCCGGTGGCCATTCTATTGACATGACCAGCTAATCGAAAGCTGTTAAGTCATATACCCTATGTAATAGATAGTATATTATTTCGCTCTTTAAGCTCTTCATCGTATCAACTCTTCCAATGTCCTTCCAAATTATTCTTAGTATTTTCATCAGTAATACAAAATTCTCCAGGTTTTGAAGAGTCCTCGAAGTCCTAGTTATTGTAGGACAACGTCCATGTTTCAAAGGTGAATTTGTGTACTGGGGCTATACATGTTCTTTATAGACTTAACTTCATCGTGGAGCCAAGACTGACTAACACGGCTACGGGTACAATCAAGTCATAGATGGTTGTAATGACAGGCTAAGTCCTCTTGAGGTTGTAGAGTTCATTAAGAAGAAGTCATAAAGGTCACAGAAATATAAATAAATAATTTAAAAGCATTATAACACACCATAATATAAAAGATGTAAATAACATCGGATATAACTAATCCACAAAAAAATATAACATACTTACAGATAGATCTACCGTCATAATGGAAATTAAATAAATAAAAAAATAATAAATAATTTACAGATATATGGATCTACAGAAACTTAAAAACTTGAAGGACGACATATCTGAAACAGAAAGTCTCGATACGTTATGATAATAATTTACACAATAAAACCGCCACACGATAAGAAAAAAAGTGTAACAAATTTCGCTGTGCAGAACTTTAAAAAACTTGTTCGAAATGTTATGGTACTTACCTAAAGCATAAAGTAATTCAAGTAAGTTATACAAATTGATAAAGATATTGGTAAAGTTTCAGTTTTCGTAGTTATAAAGAATCAAATATAAAAGGCAGTTTAAACAATTTTAAATTGCGTGTGTGCGAGGCACTCTTCGTGACTTTTTTAAATTAAACCATATCAACGTAATTCGTCTTCAAAGTAGTGCAATTACAATTTATTCAGTTTTTTTCGCAGTGTAGCGTTATTTACATCGCCCAGTTTACGATAACATTTTTACATTTTTATTCCGTACCGTTACTATCAATTTATTAAGTTGCTAACATTTTTAATGCTTCTTTGCCATCCTTGTGCTTGTACCATTTTTCCTTTGAGGTTTTATATCGAAAAGAGGCCAGACGTTTGCATAAAACATTTCGCATGGCTTTTTCTTTTCTTCTTGGTGAATATGTGCTCGGTTCTTACCAGCCCAACCCAACCCGTACCGCACTAGAAGACGCTGCAATTATGCAAACTTTATAGCCAGCAAGACTCGTTAACCAATGCGTTAAGTATGGAGCAGTAAACAGGGTGCACGGTGCACCCTGTTTATCGCTTCCTTATTTATTATGGCTCACCAACATCTTAACTCAATGTGCTTTGTGGTACACACTTCCGATCGGAAGCAAGACCCCATGCCGTCGTGCGTTCCTGACGACGGTTTGTGCCACAAAGTTAGTCTTGTGCTACCAGTTTTATTGGCTACCGATTTTGGCTTGCGTGAGTGCATTTTATGGCTGCATTTTGTCGTTTACCGTCAACGACGCTTCCCTTTGGTAGAATAAGAAATTAGCAGCTAATAACACTTTCACCTTCGTCAACTGGGTGTCGATGGTGTCCGGCTCGGCGAGACAGATTGTGCCGGACAGAATACGGACGGATCGACGGGTTGGGAACAGTCCCGTTTGCAAGATTTATACAAAAACGTGCGGCGGTTATGGTGAAAGCAAGCGGTGGGATGGTAGAAGGAAATGCAATTTGTGCAAACTTCTTGGCGTAAACCACAGCTACAGGACCTGGGGCTGAGCTGGACGATGGTAATAAAACTGAACAGATGAAACTTCCTCCATTCGTTCGGTGAAGTTCTACATGAATGAATCGATGAAGGGAACCGAGTTGCCGTTTTCGTGAGGGTGGCGATGGATGATTCTACGATTTTCCCTTGTTTCCATTTTCAAACATACAGGATAGTGACATGTAGAGAGAGAGTGCGAAAGAGAGAACGAGAGTGATATAATATTAGATCAGAAGAGATGCGGAAAAGAACACACGGAAGGCATGTAAATGCTAATTATTCAATTAGCTGATGATATGAATGCCAAATTGCGAAAATTAGACCATAATGGTGAGATAAGTTTGTGGGTCGTTGGATAAGGACACGTTGATGCAGATCACAATCGGATGACATGGTAGCAAATTGTTGTGGTACGGGAGGGAACGTTCTGAAGTGGTTAGCTTCTTCAGTTATCCATACAGGGTTTACCAGCGTTAGAATAGCTAAAACAAGGCAGAATTTATGCACTACAGTTTTCGACTTTATCACACATAATACCATTCTAGCTACGTTGTTTCAATTGATAACATAACTGGTGATTATTTTAGCATGCCTTCAGATTTGGCTCTATTTCTATACCCTAATCGTGGTAATCAAAGTTGTTCTGTTCGGATGTTCCATTCAACAGATATAATTGTAAACCATTCACTTCTAAAAATTGATGCAAGAACTCACCTTTCTTTCATATATATAACCGTGAATAAGGTATAGAAAAAAGGGCCGAATCTGAAGGTGTGCTAAAATAATCGCAATTTGTTATATCAATTAAACAGCTTAGTTAGAATGGTGTGATTAAGTAATAAACTGTTGTGCATATCCAACTCTGCATTGTTTAAGCTGTTCTAGCGCTTATTCTCTAAGCTGGTAAACCCTGTAAATACTTAATAATTCTCGACTTTCAAAACATCATAAGAGCAAATTTCCTACATGTGCTGAAACTTATTGTGATACGATGTGGTACAGTACTTCGTGTAAATATTCATTATAAGAAAAAAATTACTTCAAACACTTAAAAAATCAGAATTAATTGCTTAACACGTACCGAAAGCAATAATAAAAAGCAAACAATATAAAAAATATAATACAATTATGAAACATAAAAGCAGATACTTCAAATAGGTAAGGAATTGACATCGAAAAGATTAAGAAAAAAATCATCATGACCTTTATTAACATTAATTAAATGCAACGTAACGAACACCACAATGAATGAACTATATGAACATTAATTTGACAAAACTTATTTGGCACTACAACCTCGTGAGGTCTTGGCCTGCCAGCTTATTGCTAGCTTTCTGTGACTTAATCATACCCGTAGCTGGATAGTCAGTCCTGCGTACGGGGAGGCGGTCCGCCGGGATTCGAACCCCGGTACTGCCGTGTGAAGACCGGTGCCGCTGTCGCATCTACCACCGGGCCGCCCCAATTACATTAGAAAAACAATTATTTCAAAAATCGTCAAAATATGCGTCCATCGGCTAATCCTGGAATGTCCGCCATAGATTGGAAAAGCAAACTACTTAGCTAAAGTATTCCGAAAAATTCCACAGCCAAAAACATTGATACGGTGCTTTTAATAAGAAAATCCTTTTTCCATACCGAAAAACATCTCCCGTGCGTTCGGATGGGAATTTTCCACTTCAAAACATGACGCACTTTTTCCAACATACAGTGAAATCTTAAGATATTTTCCCTTCATCCCGCTCTCTCTCTCTCTCTCTCTCTCTCTCTCTCTCACTCTTGCTGATCATTGCTTAATTTCGTAGCAGAACGGAATGTCCTTAAAGTATGCGCTCGTTAAACTCAACACACAAAAGGAAGCAAACGCCACGGCGCTGAAACTTTCGTCCCGACTGCTCACAACTAAACTGACTATAAATAATCTACATTGTCAACTGCTCTTGCTGCATCCCATTCGCTCCGCGCGTTCCCTTTCGTTCACTCTGATTTTCCATTTCCATGCATCGGTTCCGAACCGACGTTTGCAGCATACCACGGCGCCACACAGGGTACGGACTCTTCCTGCTTGAATAATTTAAAGTTTCATTTATGAAATGGCACTTTAATACCAATTTGTGAATTTGAGTGAGCGTAATGGGAGTCAGTTTATGAATTTTCCGTTTTCTGCCGAGGGGGTCTGCCCAGGACGGGAACGGGAAGACGAATTCGAAGTGGTTCGGCTTGGGGTAGCCGTGTAAGGATGACAGTTTTTATCAGCTATCACACGGCAGATGCTGCTGCTTCGGAATGTGAGAAGTATCATCAAAACATCAAAACGTTCGATGTCCTGGTGTCCGGTGATGGGGGTATCCTTAAGGATCAAGTGAACATTCTGAGTTACCTTCCCGTTGCAAGCCAGTAGCATGCCAGTAAACCGGCTACTATAATTGCGTTATAATAATGTTCAATTGGCGCTCGACTACTCGGTTGTTCTGCTCCATGCCAACAACAACAACTATGGTGAAAAGTTTTTCCCGGGGACGCGGTCACATGCCGAGACTAAAGGGGAGAATG
The DNA here is from genome assembly GCA_002091835.1 of Anopheles maculatus. Taxonomy (NCBI): domain Eukaryota; kingdom Metazoa; phylum Arthropoda; class Insecta; order Diptera; family Culicidae; genus Anopheles; species Anopheles maculatus. Next base: position 59,241 of record KZ062260.1, read on the forward strand.
AAGAGCAAAACTTTCTCCTTGCAGGCATTTGGTGGCGTGGTGGTATCATCGTTTGCATTCGTGCCGGGATACCGACACCGGAGATGCTGCCGGGTCTAATGTGTGTGTGTGTGTGTGAGTGCCGAGAGCCAAATCGGCCATAGGACACAGCCATCGAAAGTTTTGTAATTTGTTTCTGTACATTAAATATTGACGCAACGCCCTGCTTCTCACATCGTCCGTTAGTTTTCGCATCCTTTTACCCAGGATGGAAGAACAGGGCTTATGTTTGATGTTGGCCCGGTCCCGATGTCCAGGATGTTTGGGAAAGGTGAATTGGATTTTGGTGCAGGATTTGTAAGGCCAACCCTAGTAGAGTTTATAAATAAACGAGAAGGGAGCGCTACCTGACGAAGGTAAGTTGCAAATTCGGTTTATTTCTACCGTTGCATTGCTTTTGATGTATTGTTATGGCATGATTTATGAATCAGTTGTTTGTTTGATGTTGTTTTAGGTGGGATTTATGTTTGCTGGTGGTTGATCGGTTATCGCATTAGGCTGTGCTTTTAGTTAATAATTACCTACAATAGTTTTTCTAATCGTTTTCATACAAATACAACGTTTTAAGTTTCTTTTTATATTTTTAATTACTTTTGCTGTATCATTTAATTCCATTAGATTTACAACATTTCAATGTTTAGTTTGTGTAAGACCCTTCCTCGATTCAATCTGCTTTTGCTTCACTTTAAAATTGCTCGTTTAATTGCGCTCGTTGCACCGTACCTCAGCAAACCATCTCTGTGCTAACTTCCCAGCTAGTAGAGCGCCACCATCTTGCTCCACGAAATGTAAATTAATTTAACTTTCAAACCATAAACGGAGGCACAACATAAAACCCAACCATTTGTGCATTTTGATGAGCTCTCAGGCACTCGGATTAGCGTGAGTAGGCAAGGGTGGCCGCATGTTTCTCGGTGCGCCTTCGGAGAAAGATAATCTTACCGAGAGGCAAACTCCCGCTGATTAACGGCCTGCCAATGCGGTTGCGATAAGAAAGACATTAATAGTAGCGTTTAAGATAAGGCGAAGCTGTGCAAACGGCGGAACAGCTTGATTAATTTAAAGCAACTTGTCCGTGTACGAAGCTTAACCGAGACCGAGTCATTCGACAAGCGATTCGGTTTTGGTCGGGGGGGGGGATTTGATTGAGGATTTGCTTGTTGCGCGGTGTATCTTCTAATTTGGACAAAAGTGCCACAAAACCGCCGGTGGTAGCGTATAAAGTTTTATCTGGGTAGATAAATTATAAAGTGTATTGGTAATATTGGAAGAATATCTTGGGAAAGATTTTCGGTGTCTCAAAAAGTGTTAAATATTTCTCTTCCTAATAGTATATTGGGTACTAAAAAATAGTGTATAAAACATTTAGAAGATCTTTGTGAATTAGGAGTATCCTATTCTTTAGATTCTGTTTAGCTCACTCGCAGGTGGATATTCCGAGCTGACATGGCCAAATTACTATAATTTTACAGATTCCTTGTTGCAGCTCATCATCCTCGACAGCATGTGCAATAAATTTCTGATTTATTTATTTAACAGTTAATTATTGCAAAGGATTTTTGTTTTCCAACAATATTTTTCTTAACTTCATCTTGATGAGGAATTAATTTTTCCAGCCTTAATGGTAATTTGTATGACTTCTCCTTGGTTTAATAGCCTACCACAACCTGAGGTCATACCGGCTATCTAATAGTTCACTACATTTAATGATACCACGTAGTTGGAACAGAATAATGGTCCCAATGAGATTCGAGCGTCTGTTTTGTCGTGTGAAGGACGAAACCGGTATCACCTCTCCAACTATAAGTTATGCCTAGTTAAGTGATTCCTCACCAGAAATGTCGAAGTTATCGAGAATCATTGGACATGTCAGTGTGGACAATATCTCACATTTTGTACCTAGGGGTTTAGGATGACTTAAGCTTCAAAATCTAAAAATTGTAAGCCACCTTGGTTCGCTACGGGTATCGCAAATATTCTTACAATTGTTGTTTTCAGAATGAATGTGCTAAAACTTTAAGGAATTTCAGCAATATAAGCTTTTGCCAAAAAGGTCAGAAAATAAGCAAAACATACCAAAACACATCTGACATCTGCTCGAATCTAAGTATTGGTTTTGTCTCGAATAAAATCTTTTGGCGCTGGTTAGTTTTTCGCGTCGTAAATCATCAAAACACGTACAGAAAAACTGGCTTAGAATATCATAGACTCCTTGTTGGAAACTTTAAAATAATGGTAATTGTCAAGTCCATAGTATGTGCATGTCTGAAAGCATGTACATGCCTCAAGAACCGATTGTACCATAACATCAGAACGATCATAACATCTTACAAATGCAAGAACTTTAAGTACTCAAGTGCTTCGACAAGCAAGGCAGCAAGTAGCGACAAGGAGGCCGCATGTAGAGCTCCGAAAAGATCGTTAGGCCAAGAAAGAAGAAGAAGAAGAAGAAGAAGAAGAAGAAGAATATTTGGAGCTCTCCCTGGAGTGCGCAGTTAGAGCTATGGAACAATGCAAACAATTTTAAGAATGTGCTTTAAGAAATGTAAGTTATCTCACAGAAGTGTCATTATGAGACATTTTACCTATCACAATGTAACAACAAATTTAGGCACGTGTTCCTTTAGTACCTGTAAATCCAGGGTATTATATACTTTCTCAACAATCGATAGGTTTGTCAAACTTCAAAAATGCTTAAGTTTGCCAGAGACTGGTAAGATCACGATGTGAAGTTCTCATTTCGATTGGTTTGACGATATATTATAATTCCAAAGCTTTTATTGTGAGGTTATGGAATGTCCTAATACATCCATTAGCTAACTAAACTTCTGTTTTTGTGACTCAGACCTAATTCTATTGGGAGCATCAATTTCAATTCAGCTTCCATAATAAATTGTCAGGACAAAGAAACCGCAAATGGATTTCTCCAACCCTACGGAAAACCATATCCCACAAACTATTGAACAAAACAATCGACCATCAACGAAACCACCGAAAAACAATCACACCTCGTATAAACATACTAAACTCCTCCACACACAAAAAGGAAGAACAAACTAAACTAACCAACAGCAAAAAAACGACGCGATAAAGAATGTAAGTTGGTGTTCCGCATGCTAAACATCCATTACGCCAGATATGCGAAAAACTTCCGCATTACGCATAAACGGTTCCGAGCAATTTGTGTTTGTTTGTAAGTTGTGCAGCACACAACCCCCTGGACCGTACCCACACACACACACACATAAAACTAACGCCGGAAAGCATCATCCGCCATCAAATGCCACCAGACGCGAAAAGAGGCCTCACCCCGTACCCGGCCGCGTACTGCAATTCGGTGGAATTTCCTCGAAGAATATTTGGAGCTCTCCCTGGAGTGCGCAGTTAGAGCTATGGAACAATGCAAACAATTTTAAGAATGTGCTTTAAGAAATGTAAGTTATCTCACAGAAGTGTCATTATGAGACATTTTACCTATCACAATGTAACAACAAATTTAGGCACGTGTTCCTTTAGTACCTGTAAATCCAGGGTATTATATACTTTCTCAACAATCGATAGGTTTGTCAAACTTCAAAAATGCTTAAGTTTGCCAGAGACTGGTAAGATCACGATGTGAAGTTCTCATTTCGATTGGTTTGACGATATATTATAATTCCAAAGCTTTTATTGTGAGGTTATGGAATGTCCTAATACATCCATTAGCTAACTAAACTTCTGTTTTTGTGACTCAGACCTAATTCTATTGGGAGCATCAATTTCAATTCAGCTTCCATAATAAATTGTCAGGACAAAGAAACCGCAAATGGATTTCTCCAACCCTACGGAAAACCATATCCCACAAACTATTGAACAAAACAATCGACCATCAACGAAACCACCGAAAAACAATCACACCTCGTATAAACATACTAAACTCCTCCACACACAAAAAGGAAGAACAAACTAAACTAACCAACAGCAAAAAAACGACGCGATAAAGAATGTAAGTTGGTGTTCCGCATGCTAAACATCCATTACGCCAGATATGCGAAAAACTTCCGCATTACGCATAAACGGTTCCGAGCAATTTGTGTTTGTTTGTAAGTTGTGCAGCACACAACCCCCTGGACCGTACCCACACACACACACACATAAAACTAACGCCGGAAAGCATCATCCGCCATCAAATGCCACCAGACGCGAAAAGAGGCCTCACCCCGTACCCGGCCGCGTACTGCAATTCGGTGGAATTTCCTCGAAATCCGCTTGTGGTTTCACTTTTACCCGTTCTTGCTATTTTTTTTTTTTGTGAAACCCTTTTCAAATTTTTGGAGGGAAAAACACTTTCCAGGAAGAAAGGCTGATACCCGGTTACGATCCGGACGGAATCCAGTATACCTGTGTCTGTTACCTTAGCTTGAGGGTCGTTGGTGCCGCTGGTGAAGTTGTTTTATTTTGGGACAACGACTTCGACTTCAAATCCATGAGGTTCGTGACTTTGGCAGTACGCCTTTCGACTACAATGTCCGTTCCATGAGCGTTCCAAAGCCGTTGGATTCCGTTCTGGCACTTCGGGAGCCTTCTAAAGCAGGCGTTCCACCAACCTGGTCGATCTAACCGAAACCCATGACGGGTTGAGTTGGTGAAGCAGTTTTCGATGGTGCTTTGCGTGTGATCCCTCGGTAACTTAATACGTTCGAGTCGTCTTAATGGTGCACCGTGTCTCGCTCGCTGGACGAAACGCTGGAACCCGAAAGCCTGCTGAGCTAGTGGGGGCACCGGGAATGTCTTTTTTCGTGTTCAAGTGCCAGCAAACATAAGAAGGAAATAAATAAATGAAAAAGGATGATTAAAATAGACCGTCCGTTTTCACCGAGCCACCTGGAAGACGAGTCCGCTCGCTGTGGGCCTGTACGTTGGAGGAGTTCGTCTCTCCATCTCCATCTCCATCTAACTCTCATCGGCCATTTCTTTGTCCCTCATTCTAACAAATTCTAGAACTTCTTGCAGCAACATTGTTCCGTGGACTGGTCGATTGTTTCAGACAACGGGCGTTTTGATTTTTATGAACCATTATCGGATTACTTGCAGTTCAGGTATTTCCAGTAGGGGATATACATACTTACGCAGGCCGTCTTGTGTAGAGTTGGTTTTTTTGAAGGGTGAAAATGATAGAGGAAGAATTCTTCCACCACGGTTGATGATGGTGGTAAACTGTGGATTAGAAATAAAAAAAAATGAATCTGTCCAACTGGTCCTGGAGTTCACAGACTTCAGGAGAAAACGATTCGATTGGTTACGTCAAGCGACAACTCTTAAAGAGATTTTAAATCAACTACGTCTTGCGTTGGGCGATGGAGCAGATTGATCGATACGTTGTTCTTCTTGTTTAGATGGAAGATAGATCAGTTATCTGCAAAAATACTGATGTTTTTGTGATTGTATATACGCATTTTGTTACGATGATACGGTTTAGTACAAAAATATTAAAAACTAATAACATTTTTGAAAAAAGTTTCAAAAAATGTTACAGGTGATGTAAAGATTGTACGCAAAAGATTGTTTGCAGGGCGCATGGAAAAAAAACTTAATGCGAGATATTACTTGGTCAGCCAAGTAGATGCGATAGCGGCGCCCGCTTTCACAAGGCAGGACCGGGGTTCAAGTCCCATCTGGGCCGTTCCCCCATAGTGAGGACTGACTATCCAATTATGCGGCAAAATAATTCTAGTAAGCCAAAAATGGCAGGCATGACCTAAGAGGTCTTCAGGCCAAGAAAGAAGAAGAAGAAGATGGGACTAAACGTAACCTCGTAAAAAAAAGTCGAATACACTGTTTTGGAATTAAGTTGGAAGTCGTCGTGTGGATTGATACTGTCCCAAGTTCGATGGAATACGTTTTTGTAGGTAACTAAGCAGAAATAGACTTCGTTACTGAAATCTAGAAAATGTTGTAGTCTGTTTCCAACTATTCCAAATTCTAATCAACAAACACATGGCGTAGTCTATGACAGTTAAGCGTAGGTGTGTAGGACAATGCCAACCATAGCCATAACTAGTTTTAGACTTCATAAAGTTTAAGTTGTCGATATGCCGACATCTTGTAAATATGTAACGCGAAAACAATTATCGTGTGTTATTCACCTAACTATGACATTTTGAGGTTTTATTCATGGTATATCTTCGATGCACACCAGATCCTTCAAAATTGTTCACCATATTACGAATAATCTTTTCGGCAGGATTCGCCATCTTGTTATGGGCATTTCAAGGAAGAATTCTTCAAAGTTGTTGATAGAAAACCACGTTTATTTGCCTTTGTTTAATAAGTAATTTCACATGTTGTTGGACATCACATGTTGGGTGAAATTATTCCTCAAAATTATGTATAAATTGAACCAAATTTGCCACTAGCAGTTTAAACAATATGTGCACAAATAACTATCAAAATTAGGAAATGCCGAAGACAAAATTCACTTCTTGTTACAAGATTACTTCACTTCAGGTTTTATAAAAAAAAATTAATTAGTGCCCCTAGCATCCTTTCAGCTCAGAGACCTTCTAGAGGCTGATCTGTCACTGGTTACGAATTATTTATCATATTTTGTTGTTACTGTTTAAACAGCTCTATGAGCTGTACGGTGATCTCACTATCGTGCAGCGAATTAGGCTCGCCAGACTCCGGTGGGCTGGGCACGTCATGAGAATGGCACCGGACGACCCAGCCCGTAAAGTCCTTTTAGGCCGTCCACATGGACAGAGGAGGCGTGGTAGGCCCAAACTGAGATGGAGTGATGGCGTTGATGCGTCCGCCAGAACGGCCGGGAATCTAATTATAATAAAATAATGGATAGGCAGACGACCGTGACCGCTAGACCGTGAGCGGTATCGAGGATTGTTGCGGCAGACCAAGACCGTGAAGCGGTTGTAGCGCCTGATAAGTAAGTAAGTAATTTTTAACAGTATTTATAGTTATGCACAATTCTTTATTTATTTATTGTTTGTTATCTGTTGTTTACATTTATGTTTAATAAGTTACATTTATTTTAAAATAAAATCCGGTATAAAGTTTCTATAAAATAAGCAAACAACATGTATTCGATTTTGAAACTACTGCATTTAATACTTATACCATACCAAAACCATACATAAATTTGTAAAAAGCATTATCTATACACATCATCTTCTACATATAGCATCATCCTATATTGAATTAAATCGATTTGTTCAGCAATTTTAGATGGTCTGATTCTATTGTAAACCACTGTAGGAATAAAATGTAACTGATACTATTTTTTCCATGCTCAAAGAAGCTAGAAAAAGAATTCCTTATTGTCTAAAATTATTTCAATTCTTATTCCAATATCTTTACTTGAGCACTAGGATGAAAATGTAGGAGCGTCGTTCAGCACGCCCTAACGACCGATAAACCCCCATTATTTACCGATAAAATAACGTATCATTAACTTCTACAGGTCGAAGCAATGAAACATTCACTTAAATTAAGATAATTAACACATTGAGAAAAATAAAACCTATCCCAGCTTACCTTCTCATCAAGCATTACATACTAAACATACTAAACATAGTTGAAAATAAAAAGGACTATGGGTTGTAAAAACTAATAAGCTGTTCACAGATGATCGAAACAAACGCATGATAAAATGTGTAAAACCATAAAGCAACATAATCCTAATATGTTCACATCGAAAAAGCAATCGCCTTTACACTTCACTCCACAAGAAATTAGAAACACTGCATGATTAATAACCTCACCACTTGGACTTCCCCACTTGTTACTAAATAAAGTGTGAAAAATATTCCAATTTGCACCGTAATCACCACACGCTAAATCTTATCCCATACCGTCCCAACTCGGCGCCTCTAAAACTGAGACATTCTTCTCACGAACCAAACCACTCTTCCCAAAATCCCACAAAGTGCTTTGATTACCATCTATGTCTTGGCCACCAGAATTGTTTCATGGCAAAAAGGGGAACGATCCACCACGACGAACCAAATGTTATCTGTTCAGTTTTTGTCTAGTTTCATCCCTCTTCCCATTCACATTCGTACTCCACGCAGTCCACCCTTCGGCGGATGTGCTGAATGATTGATACACCGCATTGAAATCAAACAGTTTATCTTCATTGAAGAAGAAACTTGTGCTCCCACCAACACCATCATCCTTGCCGAAACCTTTCTAATCCTTGCCAAACAAAACGAGCGACACCAGCTGCTGCAGTGTTTCCCGCTTCGAAGCGAACGAGTCGGCGAACCGTATCAAAACGACCCTTCACACGCTGCCGAACTCGGTCCGATCCTTTTTCCCAAGCGACGGTGTGGAATTGTAACGAGTCGGGTTTTTCGGGGATTGGCTAGGCTAGGAGGATAATTATCCTTTGCACACATGGCTGAATCCTCGGCGACCATTTCCCATCTCCCATCGCGGACGCTAGGAGAGCGGACGCACAATTAAAGCAAACACTTTGTAGATTCGCTTCGGGACGATTATCTCGGCCCGGTGGCGGTGAAACACTTGCGACAAACGGCGGTGCGAAGGTGTCCTTCGTGAGTGAGTTAACTAAATAACGTTGGCCGCGTTGGGCGAGGGATGGATTTGCACCTAAAAGAAGGGTGGGAGGGTGAGTGTGTGTGTGTGAATGCGTACGTTAGATGATGGGTTTTACAAAATTTGCCGAATATTTTGAAGATCCAATGCAAACAACACTTCAGACTCAGGCTCATCGGGCTCATCCGAACGCACGGGGTTAAATTAAAACGGGCGTGAAAATTATTCATGTAATTTGGCTAATCAACAAAATGATCAATAATTTACGGAGGGTTCGTTTTCGGTAGCGAACGCTATCGAATAGAAATGATTTATTGAAAGAGAATTGTAGAGGTATTTATTTTTGGAAACATGTTCTTCAACTTCATAACTGTTTGGGTAAGCTTTTTCGAGATTGAAACGGAATCGTAATACTGTTTAATATGGTTTTATAGAGAATTGAAGCATTGATATACTTGCTTGATTTTGAACTCCAACTTTAGAAACTAGCAGAATCTACAAAGGATGCGCCTGGAGCCATTAGTTAAGCAGGCTTCTTTGTAGTGGTAAGCCTGGATGACGTTCAGACTTGTTGGGTAAATCCAGAGACAAAAACTGCCGACCAAATATATAAAAGACCCTCAACACATTCCATGGATTGAACTACAAAAAGTTACCTGTTGCCTTGGTATGTATTTTGACTGGAATAATGAATAACGCATCGAAGTCTTGTGAGAGGAATATCTTCTTCTTCCTTGGCCTAACGACCTCTTAGGTCATGCCTGCCATTTCTGGCTTACTAGACTTATTGTTACCGCATAGTTGGATAGTCAGTCCTCACTATGGGGGAACGGCCCAGATGAGACTTGAACCCCGGTCCTGCCGTGTGAAGACCGGCGCCGCTGTCGCATCTACCACCGGGCCGCCCCAATAAGAGAGGAAGGAATATCTTCTTCCAATTGAATAAAATTTAACTTCTTTCATCAGCTGAATGACCCCGTACAGAGACTTTGCAAATAGTTTATTTAGAGTTGCAACGAAATAAATTCACACGTAGGTATTTTTAAACATTGGATATTAACCATTTAAACTTTTCTGTAATGGAGAGCCCGGACATTTAGGAAAATGTATAAAAATTATCTAACAGTTACGACACACTCACAATTCATAGTTCAATCAGTGGGGTCTATGACGACCTAGGCCAGTTTTTTGTTTATTAGATTTTAGATAAGACTTGATTAAATTTTATCCTAGCAAACATCATAAAAAATTCATCACACATGGATGACAATGCGGCGTTAAACCGTCATTATGAAACAAATAAAATAAATAAATAAACATCATAAATTTGATTCGAGGAAATGTCTTTGTTTTGGTTTGTTTTAGTTAGCACTCAAACTTCTTTGGCAAGGGTAGATAGGAAATAATTCCTATAAAGTAGTTTAAATTGTCTAGATTTACATTTCACTCTACTGTATAGTCTTACACTGTATATCCTTAGGGTTTTAGCGAATATACTGTCAAATAGTATGTCAGTCGTCAAATGCTTCGGGTTGCGTTTATCTGTTTCGATTTAAATGCAATGATTTCTCCTAAAATTTTCAGATTTCTAAGCTCAAATCGTCATAGACAGCAATATTAGAGTCCTGGAACTCTCAAAATGGTTTATATGCTATGCTTAAGAACACAAAAAAATTGAATCGCCAGGACCAACATGAGATGGTGTGTTGGCATTTAAGCCTAAATCAGGGAGCACGGATGTGGAAGTCATAGATGGTGGTGTCCAACTTTAAGGTGGTGCGCAACCTTACTTACTTACTTACTTACTTATAGGTGCTACAAACGCTTCGTGATCTTGGAATGCAGTAACAATTCTCGATATTGCGCAAGGTCTAACACCGCCATCTGCCCAGCCAATATCCTGGTCGGTCTATCGGACGCATCAACGCAATCACTCCATCTCTATCACTCCTTGAGCCTCAAGGACTATACAAGCTGGCTTGGCCGGTGCCATTTTCATGACATGACCAGAGCCTGGCGATTCTTATTCGTTGCACGATGATGAGATCTTCATATATCTCGTACAGGGTCAAATATTCTTCTGAGCATCTTCCTCTCGAACTTGGTTAGGCGGATTTTCGTCAGTTTTGGGTAGGGTCCACGTCTCAGAGGCGTAAGACAGGAATTTAAGAGGAAAAATTTAAAAAAAGTTCTAAAAAGCACATTCATCTAAATACAGAAAAAGACTTTTTCAGAAATTAGTTTGCCTGACAAAGTCGTTAGACGAAACTAGATACTTAAATTAAACAAATAAGTATAAACAAACCAATTTGGCCATGTTTTACTCGGACAATCATCTATTGTTGTGCATTGTATTTAAATCTCTTTGCAACAGATTTCCTCCAGCAGTACACTGGCAACGGTACATGCAACCCTGAGTGTGAATAACAAAATCGTACACTTAGAAACAATCGTCATGCAAATGCGTACAAAAAGCATTCGTCCCATTTGCGTGCATTCCACTTGCACATGCAGCGAGTGAAAAACCGAAACACGAAAATGCACCACAATAGCATAGCGGGGCAAGCAAAAACATGGCTCCTGACGAGAAACGTTTATCGCCTACAAAACAGAAACGATTGCGAGTGTGAAGGTAAAACATCGACCGGAAGAAGCGAAAAAAACGCGAGGTCAAATGAAACACACGCATAACATACCCACACACACACACACACACACACGCACATCGATCTTTGCGAGTCGGAAATTATGCAAATTATTATTAATAAAACAACAATATCGCAACAAGAATTTAATGGCAGTGGTCCTGCACCCTGCTCTTAGGCATCGCTACTGGCAGCAGTCGGACAGGAACAAAAACAAAAGCGAACGAATGCACTCTCCACACACACACACACACACACACACCCAACTGAACTACGACTGCGGCCCTACTACCTATGCGGTGCAATTAAACGGGAGCTCTTCCGTTGTGTTTTGTTTTTTTCTGTTTTCCTTGCGGTATCTTTCAACAGGTGCCAAGGTGCAAGGGCTTTCAATGCAATGGTGCAACGTTTTGCTGCAATTATGGGCTGCCACCACTGCCAGCGGGCTTAGCCGCACAAAAGGGTGAGAAATTATAGAGGCCGCACAGATGAGCTGCACGAAAACCGCACGAACAAGTCATATGCAATTGACAAATGCGTGAACAAAGCTCATTTTGCTGCTCAAGTGTGCATCACTTGTGTGTGTGTGCCACTTCTAGAGTGTGTTTGTGTGTGGAAGGTGTTTCGATGGCAGTTGTTCATTGTTTTACACAAGTGTGGTTTAAATTCTTTGTTTTCCTTTTCCGACGGATATGTTTATCAACTAATCTGAATAACTAGGTTTGTTTGTATTCGCTGAGAGTAGTATGTTTAATTAGCCTTATTGCAAGTTTCAGTTCAATGTACCTGTGTGCACATAAAGTTTGTATACTTAAACTATAAGAGTATCGTAATACATTCATTATTTGCACAAGTTTTTGTCTTCGTCACATATGTTTCAAGTCAATGATTTACTTTAAATTACTTTTAATTTTACTGATTATTGCAATCGTTACGAACATCATTATATCTCACTCGTTTTCAAAGTCAAGTACTAAATATGATGAGATAAATTTGTCCCATCTGTAGAAAAAGTTGTGGCAAACTATCAGGGAGGATTCCGAAATATTTGGTTAGTTTATTTACGGAGACTTTTAGAGGTTTGGCTACATTCATCTGTTAGGAGCAAGAATTGTATAGTCATTCACTGCATAGAACCTCACTAAGTCTTGAGAGGCAGAGGCAGAGTACAGCTTCATTTCTGCCATCTCTTCATTGAATTTAAGTTCGTCTACGATAGCCTGGGTAGAATTGTATGAAGCAATGAACTCTTGAGAAATTCCAAGGATACTATGCATCTGATCTGAAGTTAGATGGAATACTGAAAGGCCTATCACCAAGAACCTGCGCGACAGAGAAGAGCTTACCTATATTCGCTTCAACCTTTCGCTAGAGAAAGCCATCCGAGACTCGGACTTGGAGATTTCGACACACAATGATGTTGTAGATAACATTGGTTTGAAGCTCTTATATGCAACAACTGCTCCCTAAAAAACACCGAATTACGCAGGGGAATGTGATGAATCATAGTATAAGCAAACTAATCAGATGCTTGAGGCTCCGATCTTTCAAGGAGCCCGTGTATATCGTCAAAGGTGTCTCTTCCTTTAAGCGTGCTATGTGGTACGTGGATTATGAGCGCTTAGAAGACCTCGTACTGCACAATTGGATCTCGTATTAGGACACATAGTAGCTACTTGGCACATATGGCCTAGGTTGCAAGTCTCATGATTGATTAACATTATTGGATCTAGTAGATTACTTGTAGAACGCCCAGGAATTTGGATTCTACAAGCGGACCTAAACAGAATGCTTAGGGTCTCCAAGAGACTTGATCCACAACTAAGCAAAGGAAATGTAAAGATAGATTATTGCACCTTTAAAGTCATCTAAAACTACATATATCTTACGCCTTCATGAAATAGAGAAGCCACCACAATAACGAATTCTATAATATGCTCGCTAGCGATGCTTTCGGATAATGCTTGTGGTTAAGATTTAATGAGTTGAGTGTCAAACAGAAAGGCCGAAACATTAAATTGGTGGACGACGACGTTCATCCATTAGCGGTTTTTTAGGCCAAGATTTTAGCTATTCCATTCACTGTTCAATCTGTAAACTGATTGTAAATACCTGAGGTACCATCGAGCGAGAAATGTCAATAATTAAGCTCAATTGAAGTACTGGTGTCTGGTAAAACTAGAATAAAGTAATCATTAATAAATCTTTAAATTACCGACAGCCAGGCATACTATTTAAACTAAATTCTTATTAACTACAATCTTGTACATTTCCTACAACACACGAACACTCTCCCGCTTACACTAGCGCACTAATTATTTATACTCAACGGTTGTCAGTGTTATCAAAATACATGCACGTCGTCACAGGCACGTAGGAGGTCCTTTTAACATGAAAGAAAAATCACCCCACTGTGATGGATCGGACCGGAAATTGATGGTTTCCCAATGTCTCGATGATTAAAGTTGGATATTTAATGAACACGAACGCTCGGTCAGGCCACGAGCGGTGGTGGTTTGAAAGCATAATTGTTCCTGTCTATATGTGTTTGTGTGTTGGTGTGTGTATACGAAACACACAGCTCAACCAACATAGGAAGGGTGTGTGTTTTTTGCTAGGGTGAAACTGGCCCCAGAAGGAAGACCATTGCTCAGTCCAAAAGGGTGCGAACTAACACTCCGTGCGCGTTTGAACCGGGCGATGGGTTAGGGGTTGACGGGCTAAAGCGAGAATCTTATGGGACTTTTAAGGTTCTCACGAAAGCACAGCGTGACGGAATATACAAAAAAACAGTGTATATCCAATGAAACTACACTTAGAGGGACACATTATTGGTTGTTGCGCTAAAAGGGTTAGCTAGAAGAACGGGAACCCGTCTTTTTCCACTAGTTCTGCAACTAGTCTGCTTTCGAAGGACCAAAACGACAGCCTGGCGTACGTTCGCGTTCGACTTTAATTTAACCGGGAAATGAAACAACTCATCAGCCGCACACGCACCAGCTTGAAAGGATGCGCGCGCGCGCGAGTGTCACGCGTTAGCTGTGGGGTGATTGTAATAACAAAACAAAAACACGAAATGACTACCATCGCGAATGTCATGCCTTTCATATCTGCAATCTCACATTTTATTCGCATTTTACACGGACCAACTGTTGGTGGGATAAAGTGCCGAAAAAAGGGAATTCGTTCTTCTTTGTATTAGACGCTGAAAAACATTGGAAAGGAAATAGCCATCAATTGGAGAAGAGAAATTAAATCTGTTTTCGATTCTCTTTCATTTCTTTTTATTAGAGTTATTAAGAGTTATTCGTTATCAAGCTGGTAAATTAGCTATAAAGAGGAAACATTATCAGGATCTAGTCTGCTGCCTGAAGATTGGAAGCAGATGTCACAGTCTACTACTGGAAAAGTCTCAGCTTTCATTTCGACCGGAATGTGTCTTTGTTGAGGAAAGACCATTGTAGCCTAAACAGCATTTGCTATAGACTGCCAGATATGACTAGAACGACGACTCGAACACATCATGGTAGTGATGTCCCCTACGGTGACCTTAGCGCCTAGCTGGTTAAACATACGGTAGCGTACAAGGTTAAAACTAGTACACTCCAAAACGACATGTGACGGCGATCCTCTTGCTTCAAGACATTCAATGCACCCACCTATTTAAAGTCTGTTGTATCAACTTTTTTTTTGCAAACAAAATAATTATGCATTTTTACAATAAATTTATTGCATTAGCTATGGGGCGGCCCGGTGGTGTATAGGATAGCGGCGCCGGTCTTCACACCGGGGACCGGGGTTCGAATCCCGTCGGACCGCCTCCACGTACGCAGGACTGACTATCAGTTACGGGTAAAAACTAAGTCACAGAAAGCTAGCAACAGCAGGCCGAGACCTCACGAGATTGTAGTGCCAAAGAAGAAGAAGAAGATGGTCAAAACAGTCGAGGAATTAGAAAATTAACAGAATTTTTTATACCAACAACTAGGCGTCCACTTGTGGAGAATGATGAAAACGCTAGACCCAACAATGCCGTACAACTGTACAAATACAGCGAAGCAGGTGCTGAGGTAATCCTGAGCTTTATTATTGGGAAATCGATCACCAGGGTTTAAAGAATCCTTCTGAACGGTGAAGAACATTAAATAGTCTTCTTCTTTCTTGGCCTAACGACCTCTTAGGTCATGCCTGCCATTTCTGGCTTACTAGACTAATTGATACCGCATAGTTGGTTAGTCAATCCTCACTATGGGGGAACGGCCCAGATGAGACTTGAACCCCGGTCCTGCCGTGTGAAGACCGGCGCCGCTGTCGCATCTACCACCGGGCCGCCCCACATTAAACAGTACTGTAGTGCATTGACCGGCTAATGGAGTTTGTGAAAAATATCCTTTTGGTAGTGATCGCGTCGTCAACTGAGTAGACTTTCGACGAACCTCAGCAGGTGATCAACTGATTTTTTGAACAAACAGCTATCGAAGGTTCCTTATCTAATAATTATGAAGTCATGTTGGAGTAGCAATTGATCATCAGGGATAGAGAAGAGTTGAAAAATACGATCATTTCTCTGCTCTTGAAGGCGTCTTCAAACGATGAAAAGGCCTCCCAAAAAAAATTGAGACTGGTCGTTGAATCTAGATTTGGAGTTTTTTTTTTTGTAGCATCACATTGATTTAGATCGATCTTTAATCGACCCCAATTGCACAAATCATTAATAAACTTGTTCAATTACCCTTCCATTGGAGTTTCTTTGCACGAAAACGGTTCCTCCAAAAGATGCACCGCTTCAAAATATCCCAAAACCCTTCAGCCTCAAATCCGCAAACACACAGACACAACACCCGACAGAGGATTTGCTACGACAGACACGAGTGTAATTCAATCATGTTTCCGTGCTGAGTGGCTCTCGATGAAACAGCAACGACCGACTGCATCCCTTTTTGCGCGATGCGTGTTGCTTAGGATGAAGACACAACAGCACAAGCGTTAGAACATGAAAGTGATAGCAACAAAAAAATCGAAACACACCCAACGAAAAGACAATACGCAAAGCAAAGTTAAGCACAGACGACGACGACGACGACGACGACGACGACAACGACCGAAATAAAAAATCCCAACTTCATCCCATCATCAGCCCTCCGGCGGCAAAGTTTCTTTTGGCGCGGCATGGCATCCCTTTCCGGTGCGCTTGTGGTTAGTGCGCACAAAAGGACGAACACGCGCCAGACATCGGGTGCAAGCATCACGAGCCAAACCAAACCGATACTTGGCCGGGGTTGAATTCTCGTTCTCGTTTTTTTTAGGTTCCAATTTTTTTTTCCGTGCCGAAATAATGAACGGTAGTCCGGGAATGGATATCGTTGGGTTGTATATTCGGCAGGAACCAACACCCGGGCGGCTGACGTTGGGAGTTGGCGGTGCAACAGGAAGCGTACGGTGCAGTTTTTGGTGCAGCATGTGTGCATGTGTGTGAGATAGTGCAATATACAGCCAGCTGTTACGATTCCCGACGGCGAAGGATTAAATAATCTAATCCCGAGCCGAGGATCATGAACATATTGGTGCTTGCTGCTAGTAAAACTTTTTTGATGATAGAACTTTTCCCTAATAAAACGAACTATTATTTGTGGATTGCCCACGAAACTAGCCATGCTGTTTATTTCTATCCTACTTTTGGGGCAGCCTTTAGTGGTTATTAAAAACGTTTTGATTTGTTTTAACATGTTAATTACTTTTAGAAGTATTTTTAAATCCCCTCTAATTGTAACTAAAACATAGAACACAATCAAATAAGCAAAGTCTAAATGAAAAACCAAATAAATCATTGCTTCATTATAGCTGCACATTACGTACCATCTGCCTTTATAAACATCCTCAAGTACCCCACCACTGTTAAGCGCTTGTCTACACAAAAATATAAACAACCCAACAGACGGAAAGCCATGGGGCTTTTTTTATCATTTTATGCTCTTTTCTCCATTAAAGTTTCCTCGGTGTTTAACTTTTTGAAACAGCGCCAGACAGCATTTATCATTCGGGTAAGCGAAATATTATCAATCTTCTCAAGAACGGAAGGCAATAAAAACGTGAAAAAAGCGCACTCACACACTATGAAAAACTGAAAAATTACACATCGACCATCATCGGCACGGAAAATATAGCACACAGGAAAGCAGAAACGGAAGCTACAACACACGATGGCCCGTGCTGGATGGTGATTAGGAACGACAAAACCGGTAGCCAGGGACGTTTTGGGCAAGGAGATGGTGCAGAGACGGAACAATCATCCCTCAATAAGCGTTTTCTATTGGGTTCGTGCATGTGCGGACGCATGGCAGGATAATTCCCCTTGTCCTATTTTACACATCACAGCGGACGACCGACAGCCCTTTGTGTTCACCCTTGGAAGCGCGATTCGGTGGCTCATCCATCCTGGACGGCAGGCAAGAAAAATGGGTCGTCAAAATGGTGAAGAGAAAGAGAGATGAGAGCTACGGACACAAATGTTAGAAAATTGCATTTTTCCATCGAGCAGTTCCTCGTTGCTTATCACATGTGCTCTTTAAATCTAATTTAATAATCTTTTTGAACGGCTACACGCAGCAGTGTACAATTGGAAACGAAAAATTAAAGAGGGTATTTTAAAAATACATATAAAACATAGAGATTTCCATAAATTATAATCATAATTTAAAAGAGAAAAAATAAATCACAATAGAAAATTAATATTACAAATAAAAATTTTGTAAAAACATGAAAAGAAAACAAAACAACACACTGCACAAACTGCATTGAACAAACGAAAAGAAAATAAACCGAAAAAGCAACACATAAGTTGTAAATGAAACAAGTTTTAAACTAAAACTGTGTTAGAGAAGTCTCAAGACATAATTTTCGATACAAAACAAGTATTTAAGTTAAGAAAGTAATAAAATAAGATAAAGAAATGTTTTAAAAACATAAATTCATTGCTTTGAAACAGAAGAAAGCTTAAAAATGGAACAAAATAACATTGAACGATCGTTTAAAAAGAAGAGCATAAACTGTTGTGCTACAAAGTGAGACTGACACAAAACTGAAGCTAATTAAAAACACATAATTCCGCACACCTTTCACTTTTAAGGGTGGTGGTAAAAAATCTCGCCAAAAGTACTCTTGTCAATGACTTCTGACTGTTCCACTGCCTTAATTACACACTTCTAGCGCCATTGCCAGCACTCAGCTCATTGTCGTCGGTCACAAGCTGCTCACTGGTTCACCCCACCTCAAAAAATCCCCAACCAATCGGTCATCTTTACTGTCTGGGCTACCGACTGTACATTCCTCATTAAAAGGACGGGGCGAAAATTGAGTCCTCCGCTGGCACCATAAAGTCGGCTGAAGTTCACTTTTCTTCCCCCTGTTACTTCAAAAAGCCCGGACGAGAATGACGACGACAACGACGACGACGACGACGACGACTTATCGTTTTCATCTTCCGGGCCCCGGTTCACTAAGCCGTTGATGATGTCCAACATAATTCGATGGTTTGTCATCGGCTACCGTTGTTATTATCGTTATTGTTATTGCTATTACGGGTGTGAAGCCGTACTGTTATTGTTATTATTAATAAACCGTTCGTAAGCAACACTGCTTGTCCGTTTTCCGGATTCGAAGACAACCGATTGGTGCGGGATTCGGTTTCAGGGTTTTTTTGAAGGATTTCCATGAATGGGGGAAGGAATTTAAATATTGAATCAATCATGCTTGATTTGGGTTTAATTTTCTTCACAAAGGAGATTATAAAGCAGCCCTTTGCAGGGTTGGAAGAATTTTTGAGATTGGATTTATCGAGCTTGTCTATCAGCAAGGGAATTTAAAGATGTTAGAAACTGAGGAGAGTATAGTATGTTAACTAGAGTCAAGTCTTTTCACTCTTCTCTTGTGCTCTATTCTAGAAACACTTGCCTGAATTAGGGTGATGAGTTGAACGTTTTCAAACTTGATATTACTAGATCAGGAATTTCTATTGCTGTATTTGTAGTTACGTCATTCTAGTGTGGATAGCAACAATTGAAAAAGACTGTAACTCACTGTTCGGCAGATTCTGTAGAAAGAGGGAATTCACCCCAGAATTTCAGAAGCTTGCTGCCGAAGTCCTTGGTACTGCTTATTTTTAGAGGTTTTGAGTCTTTAAGACTACATTTGCCTCTTTCCGCCTCTTCCGGTTGTTTACATGTGTTCGTTTGTACAACTATTGCGAATATGACTTAATTTTTATATGACTATTTAAAACTATTGCGAGTGTGGCTGAATAAAAATCGTTGCGGTAATCATTAAATTTCTCTATAAAGCTTGCTGATGTGCAGAAACCGGTAAGGCGGTTCTGCTGCTGTTTGACGGGTGATAGAATGGTTGCAGTTTGGTATCTAGTTGGCAGGTGTTTCAGTGTGTAGTGTAACCATGGCAATCGGTAAGAATGTGGCGGACTGTGATATCGACGCCACAGAAGCTGCGAAGTGGTGGACTGGATCTGTCGAGAAGGTGTCAGGCGGGTGCGTCCGATGCGAAGGCAGGAAAGGACACGTTGGTTGCGACAGGAATCGAGATCATCCCATGGTGCAGTGGTGTGTTTGATGGAACGTAGTTTCGTAGAGAGATTTAGGTTGTGCCAGGTCGTGTTCCAGTGTTCGGCGACTATTGTGTTGATGAAGCGGATGTCGTCTCAGCGTGAAAGGGAGTTGTGTGGTTCAGGAGGAAGGAGCCGACCTCTGTTAGCAAGTCGGTTCCGGAATGACTCGGAATCCAACAGAAAACTTGATACTGCTTATGGCCTGACACTGTCTTCTTTCAATCCAATGCACCAACCTACTCCATATCAACTTGGGCCTACAAACACCTCTTCTGACCATGAGGACGACCTAAACAGACTTTGTGACATGACCAACCCACCGGAGCCTGGCACTTCTAATTCCTTTGACAGTAGAGAGATCTTTGTGCGCAAGTCGATTCTGGCTTATCTAAGAATCTACTAATCTTACGCAATTTAGAGGAATTTGTCAGTTTTCAAGTCTCAGAGACCTATGTGAATAATCCCCTTTAGAATTCCAGCTTCACACGTCTCGACGGATACTTTGCGATTAGAAGTATCTTCAGGCTATAGTGGGCCATTTGTACTTTGCATGACCACTGGTGATTTCCTCATTATTTTGTAATTTTCGCACCGTTAATATTCGACTCGATGTTTTGCACCTTGCGGCATTAAGTGCTGACACGAATGAAATTTCTGATCTGCCATCTACTCCCAGATTAGCCGCTTGCTGAAGACACACACACACTTGTAAATCTTCAACATGGAAGGAACGCAACAAGAGATCAGAATATAGGACAATAAGGATAAGCAATTGCTCTCTTTGGTGACAAAATCTGGCCTAATATGACGTCTGAGGTTGAATCACGCCTTACTCAGAAAAGCTTCAGCTCTAGGAAAATCAGGGAATGAAATTCTTCTTAGCTTAACCACGTTTAAACTGTCAACTAATTGCTCATTATAATAATCATTCTTATCGGTTTATCAAATTCTAAACAAAAATGATAGTTACCATCTGTCATGTAAAATGCTAAATGGAAACCAAAAACAAAAACCAACTTCCCCACTAATAAAGCCTCGTTAGGGGAAAATTTGTTTCGAAGAAAAAATATGTTGTCTCTCTAACTTTCCCGCTAAACTTACACCCATTCCGTGTAGACAGAAAAATTCCCATTACAGCTTACGTTTTTTTTTCCTCCCCATTATGCGGGCACATTTTTAAAATGCACTTTTTTACGACTCTCGGCACAAAATGGCATCAAATTTTGTGCGATGCAATCTGCGATTCGGATGGAAAGCACTTCGGAGAAGGTAACAAAAAAAAAATGAAAGAAGAACTGCTTCTCAGCACACCGAGAAAGTCTTGAATTTTTCTGTCTCGAAGCACGAAGCACGCCAGTAGAGAAGATGATGCTGTAAAGTTTTTTTACGAGTCGGCAAGCCACAAACTGCACTAAAACGCTCAGCCTTGAATGTTGTAGCATTCTCGAGTCTCGAAAGCGACTCGCACCAGGGAAGGATACGCGCGTTCGGTCGTTAATGCTGTTGAGGAAAATACATAACTATGCGGAGAAAAGCATCACTGACTGCCCAGAGCATGAATTATAATATTATGATAGATTTATTGCTTTGGGATTTTTCTGCTGAATGTAGAAGAGAAGAGAGTGATGTAGAAGAGATATGCAGATTTTGTTTCGGGTGGCGATAGTTGAAGGCAACTTTTAACAGAATTCGTACCCTTAAAAATGTCCTTGAAATTATGCTTATCGTCCATATTACTAAGAAGTTTTCGCATTAAAGGAATAAGGAATGAAATTTGCTTACAAAATTTTAAACTGTTTCTCCTCGATTGTGTTTAAATACTTGTAAAAATTGGTTTCCCCAATAGGTAACTTCTTCAAAACTAATTATTCGCAACCGAAGAAGTTTTTCATCACCCACCCATTAGAACGGCAAACGCACAGCATTGCATTTAATCCTCTTCGCTTCGGTGCTTTGCAGAAGTCCCAAAGTCTTCAGTCTTGGACTCCCTTGCTTTCTCGTACATACACTTCAGCAGGTTCTTCGCTGCTGGTGTTGTTCTTCCATTTAGAATTTGCTTTTACTGCGCGATTTGTTTGCACTTCGCTTTCGGCACACCCGTTGACCCACATTCTACCACGGGTCTTGCAGCTTCTTTTGCGAGGGTAAAGATTTTCGTGAACCTTTATTGCTTTTCTTCTTCTGTTTGTGCTTAGTACCTTCAACAGCCAACGTCAAAATAAATGTGCCTCCGAGTGCGTTTCCTTCAATTGAATGGGAAATTCACTAACACCAATACCACCATTAGGTTAAGCTAGTCTTTTGATGTGTATGTATGTGTGTCCAATGTTTCGTATAGTTGAAACTCTTCGTCCCGTGTTTTCTGAAGGATTATTTTCAGCAACGGTTGTGTTGTTTGTGGTGTTTATCCTTTTTTTTTATTTCTTTCTTTGCTTTTTGTTACCAGGCTTCTTCTTTCCCGGCCTCTTATGTCCAGGAAAGGGATGATGATGATGATGAAAATTTAATGGGATTCAAGATGGTCTCCACCCGGGAAGAAGCTGACGGTGGATGAAAAACAAGCCCCCCGGGAAGCAAAGGGAAGAAAAAACAATAACAACAACTGGGAGTTTGACGTTTGTGGAAAAGATTTTGGCTTAGAGTTTGTGTAGGACTGTGGGTGTGTATAATTTAAAAGAAATCTTTAAAGGAGATTTAAAGAAAAGCTTTCAACAGACGATAAATTGCTTTTTTTTATCTATTTAAGTTTAAGAAGTCTATACACTTGGTAGTAACGAGTATCGAATCCCTTCCGGACATTCAGCACTAAACATCTAGCTACATGTAATCTCAGGTAACGTTTGACAAATAACTTATGAAAGGATATTAAATGAAACTTAATATTTAATATTTTATTATATAACAAATATTTGTGTATACTTTTTTATCTTCAAAATATGCAAAACCGCTGAACTTATGTTAGTGATTATGTACCTACGCCTCTTCTGTAATAAGTTCTGTTAAAAGGAAAAATTTAAACAGGTTTTATTTTAAAATATACATACGTACAGTTAAAGTGAATAAGGTAAACAATATAAGTAAAATTTAGATGAGTTCTTTGCTTTAGCTGTGGTGGCCAGTAGAAACTCTTCACCTCGGCGTGCATTAAATGCAACCAGCGAGCCAGATAGACAGCACATTTTAACTGCTTATTTATTTTATTTATTTATTTATTTAATGCCTGAAATGTCCAGTAGTACCTTGCTTATTGCTAGATCTTTTCGGAATCCCTGGATGAAGAAGAAGTCTATATTTTATCAACAATAATTTCGAGCATATTAGTCTACACCATATAAAGAACTGCTGGATAGTTTACAGAGACTTTGAGTCTGTTCAGGCCAAAATTGGAATGTGGTCAGGTAGAACTAGAATCGAATCTGTTCAGCAAGAAATTGAATCATTTTAAGCATTTTTGGACAGAAATATTTCAAAACATTTGTGTTTTGACAACGTCAGGACTGAAATATTTCTATGTTAAAACGTCTGACAAACTTCTAACCTTTTTTCCACTATTCTTTCAATTTAGAATAATTTTTAATACATCCATTCATTTAGACAACAATTTAAAAGTGTAGAAATATTACTAAAACTAGCTAGAAAGACTAATTAAACGTTGCTTAACGTGCGTTCTAGACCCATTAAATTAATGGGTGCATGAAACAACCGAGATGCAATTTTTTGGTTTCCAGAGAAAATCTTCTTCCAGTGTCCTTGAACCTCGCAAACCATTTTTAGCCATGGTCGTGTGCTGTAAATTTCCTTGTAACCTTTTGCCAACCGTAATCGGCATTTTATTCTCGGAACTTCTTACGTTACCGGTATACTACAGCGCCGAAACACAGACCGATAGTAATATTCAGCGAAAAGCGCTCCGATTCCGTTCAAGTGTGGACCACCACCAACATCAGATGAGCTATCCACACATTCATTGCCCTCTGACTTCCTGCCTTCCGTGCTGCTTTTCCCAGGGAACCACTTCCTGTTGTGCCTAGTACCAAAACCTGGAGATGAAGTCCGCGATCGATTGTGCGAGGATTTCGGGATGGGAGAGATACACTGCGTGGATAAAAGTACGAACATCCAACATTTATCCCGTGCTGTCGTACAGGAAAAAGTGTACAGAAGCAACAACAGCAACAACAACAACACAAACACACACAAATGTTGGTCTCTCACACCGAATGTCCCCGTCGGAAGGCTAACGAACAGGAGCATGCTTGTGTGCGTACCAGGATTTCATCCTCAATGCCACTGGTGTGTCTGTGGATGGATGTATGTGTGTGTTGTTGTTGTTCCGGTATCGCTTTTCCACACTTTAGTGCCCCGTTGTCCTCATGCTACACAGGGATGAAATATGAAAACACATCCCTCCGTGTAGCGATGTTCACGAGGCAAGTTTTACGGAACCCTCACGCTGGAACTGTTGTCCAACTGTTGGGGTGTGTGTATATGTCTATCCCTGTGTTGGTGAGCCCGATTTGTACGAGAGCCCGGAGAGCGAACGTGACACGATCTTCCTCCTCGGGAAGGCTGGTCGATTTTCACCCTTCTCCCTCCTCCTCCACCGCCACGAAATCTTCCTCCCACTCCCATTGCTAGCGCTTCCGGTGCTATGGTTTTTCCAGCTTTATGTTGCTGCGGACGAAAAGCAAACCAAAAAAAAAAACAGAACCATAGTTGGCAGCTGGCACGGGAAGAATCGTGATTTAATCGAACCCGAAACTTTGGAAAGATTTTTCGGCCAACAGTTCCGAACAACTCGATCGTAGTTGGGATGGCAGACTAAAATAAAATCACCCTAGAAAGGATGCTAGTGACGTGGGAATCGATTCTGAAAGATATTTTGGTGTGATAAAACGAAGTTATAGTCGTTGTAGTAATAAGCAGTTAACTAACAGATATTTGTGAGGCACTAAAGCATTTCAATGAGATAATAGGGCCGATCAAGTGACGATAATGTGACTTATGTTCCAGAGTACCATTTGAGCAAAACATAACCCTTAATTTAATTTAAAGTCCTCTTTCTTGTGATAAACTAAGCTTTTGCTTCTTTTGGGTTCTTTGCAAATAATCCAAGATATTTAAGGACGTGAAAACTTTTTCCCGAGATGCGCTTCATTGTGGAATAAAGGTTAATTTTCCTTCTGGACACCTTCACACACATCTCGCTTTTCCGTTTGCAAATCCATAATTACCCTATCAGCTTTAAGCATTAATTTTACATGATTGAATGAGTGGATGAGGCGCAGGAACGGATCATTTATGTCGTTGTTTAAAGATTTCCGGTTTCGTTCGGTTTCTTCTTTTCGCTCAATATCTGAGTTTTTTTGTGACTCGGGATGCGCCTCATCCCTTCAAAGACCATTTAATCCGATTTCCGGCACGGTGCCAGCGTACGCTACGCGAGGCACAAATAAAAATAATAACACCACAGCACGGCGGACGCCCCACATCGTTGTTGCATGGGGCGGAAGCTGCGGGTTGTGTTTATGGTGCCGTATATCATCATCATCAGCACCCATCTTCAAAAATGGTTTTCGCCGGTTCACTCCAGCTATCCGGGGTGTGCCGTCGAGCTCAAACGGTGTGGCCCTTAAAGGTTATTCGTTTACACGGGTTGGTCCTCGCGCTCCATGTTGCTACGGACGAACCATCGGTTCCATCACTACAGTTCCGCGGATCGATTCGGAACAAAACACAGACGATTGCATCCAGCCGAAACTGTGAGATGAGCGCTACGGTGAGCTGTACGAGTGGGCGAGAGTGAGAGTGAACTCTGGCGAAGTACAGCGGGCAGGTTAAAACAATCCGGTCACAACGACCCTATCGGGTGATCGGGTAGAATTAAAACATAAACACTACCATTAGGAAAGCATTGTTGTCTGTTCCATGTGATGGAGTGTGTAGTGCTGTCATTTTCACATAGCTCTGTCACTCTGTTCTCACCGTCTCACTGCTGCTCACTCGTGGATCGGAGCTCGTGGAGCGAAAAGCCACAACTTTAACCAAACGATGTACCTATGTTTGATGCAGTTTAATAAAGCACATGTCGTCAAGATGCAGGAGAACTTAATATTGAGTAAATTAAAAGCAAATTCCATCGATGAGAATTGTTGGACACGCCACCATAACTAATCATGTTTCAGCTTCCGTTTCTTCCGTTTCAATGCTCACCAATTCATCCATGGTGATGATAATCCAATCATTTAATTTTCATTTCTATCGAAAAATGCGCTTCCGTACGCGAGGTTTTTTGAGTGATAGAAAAACGTGGAAAAGTTTTTCCCCATTTTTTCCGGTGTCAATTCCTATTCTTGGAACTCTTCGTAAGGCTGTCCAGTGGCAGTGTGGGTTGAAAGTGCAAAAGGGCAGCGCGCGTGTGTGTGTGTGGGGCGTGCGGGCGGCAAGGGGGCCAAAGTGTACGTGAGCAATCCAACGTGAGTCTCGCGTGCTGCCTGAATACTCGTGGAAGTGTGTTTTTTTTTGCTTTCGGTTTTCTTTTTCTTCTCCGTCTTCCGAAGTTGAATGATTCCCGCACCGAACGGTGCAGGCAGAGAGCGAGAGCAGAAGAAAAGCCGACGTGAGCGAGAAAGCGAACGGTGTTACGTTATGGGTGAGAGAAACCCGTGCTTTGTTTGGCTGTTGCGCGAAAGAGTGCACAAACAGAACTGTTCACGAACGTTGAGAAACTAACGGAAACAGTGCGCGAGAGAGAGAGAGAGAGGGAGAGCAAGAGACTGCGTCCACAGCTTGCGAGAGCGAAAAGGGCTCGGCACTGCTGGTAAATAAACAACATTTTGTACCTGTTTCCTAATGCACGCACACACACACACATGCAGCGAGCAGATCTTTCTCGCGGTTTGGTCGAGCGTTGCGGACGTGTGCTCTTTCGAAATCAGTTTGCTCAGAGTCACTGTTGGGGACGGGTCCGTGCGCGTCCTTGCTCCGGTGCTCGTGTTTTCGACAGCAGGCACAACTCAGTTGCAGCAGTATTTTGGCTAGGCACAAGTGACAGCAGCAGCAGCAAAAATCAACGTATTCAGTTAACGAAATCTAATTGACCGTTGGATTCGGATTAGGAGCGTGTTCGTGTGTACGAGCACAACACAAAACAAGCGCGGTCATAAATCGTTCGAACTGGTAAACCGTACCCCGCCAAGTGAAGCGCCAGCACAGAAGCATTAGCAAAAAAAAGAGGTGTGTATTGGTCGGAACGAGAAGTGTGGTGTGGTGATTCTCCAAGGTGAAAACACAAATCGACACGGCATGCCCTTCGAGTCCGGCTTGCTGCGATATCGGCGTCGGCATTCGATAACACGAGTGTGTAAAATTAGATAGAAATTTGGGTGCGCGCGATGTTCAGTGGGCAGAATTTGCTGGTGCGATGTGTGCAATGGGGGTCCGTCGAGTTGTGTTCCTCATGGTGTGGTGTGTTCGATAGCTCGTCGGTTCTTGCTTTCAGCAGCAGTTGGAAATATATCTAGGTTCTTCTGATGGTGATTTTGGTGCAGAAAAGAAGTGAAAACGAATGATGATCGATTGCCGATTCCGCCGAGTGCAATTATTGTTTGTAACTTCACATCCCGTCGGCTTTAACGCCTGGTTTTGCTGTCCGTGGAGCGCGCTTGCCACCTATTCGCCACAACCATCTTCCTTCAACCCTGTAGCGTGCGTATGTGTGGATGTGTGTGTGTGTTTTTTTTTTCAACTGTCAAAAGTACTCGGCTTCACACACAGGGAAACAAAGTGTCAGAGGGTGCAAGTACGTACAGTGGAGCGAAAAGAAGAAAAAGCCGGCAGTTAGAAAGAGAACAAAGGATGAAGCGAATCAGAAAGAAAGAGAGTGCGCTAGCGTGAGAGAGTTCTTCTATCACGTTCCTCTTCTTGCTGCGTTTAATGGATGGATGTGGTTGTGTGTGTGTGCGTTTCCTCTTACTTTGCCGCACCTTCTGCGTGTACGCGTTTGTTCTAGCCTCACACACATGAAACAAGACAGAGGAGCAGCTTTCTTCTGCTTACTAAAAATCAAACGAAAGAAAGAGATAGCGAACAAACACACACACACGCACGATGTGATGTGTGGGGTGGATGGAAGAGCTACGGAGTTGGGCAGCGCGAGATAAACCAACCCGCCTTATGAATGAGTTGTTTAATGATAGGAGAACGGGACCCGCGGGTGGTGGCGGGTGAAAGTGAATAGGAAAAATGGTCGCACGAGGTAAAAACGTGTGTGCGTGTGTTGTGTTGCAAGAAACACCCCAACAGTGTGTGGAGCTATTTGAGCGTTGAATACGTCGTGAGTCTCCTAACTCAGCAAGCCGTGTGATACTGCTACACCGCTTATCCGGGGAGAAGATTCTGTGACTGTGTTGCCACTACCTAAACCACGTTGCTGCTGTGTAAATTACGCTAAAAATGTACTTATCGAAGGCTACGAAAACTGCTTCTCAGTACCTGATTTTCTTCTTGCCCATCTTTGTGGATGAGGAATCCCCACCCTTCTCTCTACCTGGGCACTACGATACCACACCATGCCCATCCATCCAGGTAGCGTAATTTTCTCGTGGTGTTGGTTTTCAGCCCCCAGGGAGAATAGTTTTCTCGCTCTCTCTCTCACTCGCGCTCGTTCTATCGTTGTGTGTTTCGTTCGTTCAAGGGAGTGTGCTGCAAAGGAAATTCAACACCATCGAAAAGCATTGTGTACATGTGTGTGCGCGCGCGCGAGTACGGAAGAGATGTGTTCTCGGAACTCTTTCTCCCAAAGATCAACAAACGCGCGCGACTGTGCATTTATGTATGTGTGTGTGTGTGTGTGTGTGTGTGCATGTTATTCCGAGGGCAATCATCTCCGCCTGATTCCCTGATCTAAGCCACCCTCCCTGTTCGAACTTCTTCGAGCATCGAGCACCCCGTCGTGTGAGTGTGTGTTAGTGCGTGCATGAAACATGGTTATGCGCAGATTTGTAGTGCGCGCCGTTTCGTCGAAGAAGGAAAAAAAATGATCGGAACCGTGCACAGGAAAGAACCGGAGCTAACCCAACTCCTCTCCCAACACATTGCACCTGGTGATGGTAGCGCGTGTGTGTGTGTGCATTTTCTTGTCAGAACGATTGCGTATAGAGACACATGAGATTCACAAGCGGCCGTCGCGGTGCAATGTGGTGCATCAGCCGCATAAAACCATTCTTCTGAACAAACACACACACACACCATTGAGCGATTCGTTGGTTCGGCGTGTGAGAAGAGGCAAAGCAGCACACGATCAAACATTCGTTTGATCATGCTTCATTTTTCTTCGTGCTGCGCCTCAGTGTATGTGTGTATGATTCTGCTGAAAAACTGATATCGATGAGAACGGTTAGATCAGGAGCGTACCGGTAGAGCGTAGAAGAGAAGCAAGCGGAAAAAGGTCTTCCACAGCCTGCTATGCTCGGGCTCTAACATCATTATGTTTTCCACCGTATGCGCCGCTCACTTCAACTCCAACCAACATTGTTGTACGGTGAATGCTGCACGAGAAAGAGAGTGAGATGTTTCCGCCGATTATATAAACTCGCTGTATGTGTGTATGGGTGTGTGTGTTGTGAATTGGGAAAAGAATGAACAAAATCATTTCCAGCCCGTCTGAGTGGATTTGCTGCTAGATTTCTAGCATGTTGTGGCCGGTCACAAGATCGTTCATTTTTGGGATAGGAAAAAGTTTCGTCTAAACATCAACCTAGCGCCAGTGAACAAACGCCACTATCAATTTTACGTTAGTACGCGCATTTTATCTCTTATCCCATGTCAGCTCTTCGTGTTCTTCTTACCTTTTTACCTAAATCATTGGCTTCCTTTGTCTGAAGGTTAGAGCGAGAGCACGTTTCCACAATGCTCACAGGCGAGATGTATGAGACAGCGTTTGACAGGTTGGTGTGAATGAAACAGACAACCGTCGGTCGGAAGGGCGAAATATGCTGTGGGACGAATGTAGAAAGGAAAAACTTCTTCCGTAAAGATTGTGTGAAAAAGAGAGGACATTTCCGAGAAAATGTGTTTGTGACATTGGCAGCGTGTATGTTCTGTCAAGCGGAAGGTTCAAAAGGGATGCTGGCAGAAAGCTGATTCCGGGGCGTGTTTGTGTGTGTGTGTGTATGTTTGGCTCATGAACGTGCCTCCAGGAGATGGCTCTTTTTCTGTAAGGTTCCGCATGGTTTTTTTTGTGCGCTGGGTGGATTTTAATTGTACTTTTTTGGGCTGAGCATTTAAATCACTTCTGCCGTTTAGAGATTAAATGACAGGAACGGTTTCTTCTGAATCAGTGTGTGCGTGTGTGCTTGCATTGTTTTCTTGGTTCCTGGTTATGTTCATATTGGAAGTTGTGAAGGAATATTTTGCGAACACGTACACAAACACACACTTAGGGGTTGTATCCTGCGGGATAATGTTGGGATGTTGAAATAGTCTCGCTCAAACGCATACTCACGCGAACTTCAGGAAGGCTATTCCCATCCTGCTTTGTCACTTTCCGTCGGGAATTCGGGAATCTACATCAGATCTGAACTTGAAGTTTGAAGATAGATTTTATTTTACTTCACTAGAAAAATAAATTTGTAAAGAAAGGTCGATTTTTTTCCTTCGTATATGTAACAAATTATTTCAAATAATTCCAAATCTATTTCTTTAATATTTTACTGTTGTTGTTTGGTAAATGTACATTTTATAAATTGCTGATATTTCTTTGTCAAACGACAAAACTTCAATATATTTTAATTTATATCCTCCATGTTGTGATAACAGTGAAGAATCTAATTTATCTACATTTACTCTACTATTTACTCTACAGCATTTACAGTTTCCCATGTATTGCACATAAAGGGATTCGTGCGAGGATTAATGATTAATCGATAGAAAAGTAAAAAAAACCATTAACGACGTACGATAACGTAAGTGAGACGGAAGTGTGTTCTAAAGCTAAGAAAATTTAAATGTCCAATTTCATCTAAAGGAAAATTTTGTGCGCTAATAAGTGTGTGTGCGTGGCCGTTAAAAGAATACCAGCGAATCAGTGTGCAAAAAATAGTGGAAATTCTGGAAGTGAAAGAAAATTGCGAATAAAAAGTGAGAGTGTGCAAAGTGTTTAAAAGCATAAGCGTAAGCAGAAAAAAAGGCAAGCAAAAAAAAAAAAAGAAAGCAGTATCAAAAGTTTGTGTGCGCGAGATAAAAAGTATGCAAAAGTTTTAACGAAAGTAAAGGAAAAGAAAAAAGAAGGCACGCAAGGAAAACAAAGCTGTGAAAAGAGAAAGAAAAAAAAACGGGAGTGAAATGCAAGCCACAACTTCCTCCCGGTGCTTAACGCAGTTTTAAATGTTTTATCTTTTCGCGCAAGTTGTTCCCGATGTGCACACGGTAATGTGTTGTTCCGCGCGTTTCTCTTGGTAGAAGATCGTGGAATTCTGCATTTCGTATACGCATATGTTCGGGTGTATGTGTGCGTGTGTGTGTGTGTGTGTGTGTGTAGAAAAAAGAAGATGACGATGTCATTCTAGCGGGAGCTAAAGGAGCATAGAAAAGAAAAAGGTGGTTACAACAACAAGTTCACCACATTCTTTCGACGGCGAAATCCCGCAGGGCGGGTTGTAGCTTTATCGATTCGGATCCGTTTGGCAGAACGTGGAAAAGTGCATGAGAAAGTGAGGTTGGTGAAGGCTGCACTGGTGAGAGGAAAGCTTCTCTCTCTCCAGCTTGCAGCGAGGAAAAGTGGTGACTCGTCGCCCGCCACTCCCCCAACAGCACCTGCCCCATCTGTTGGGAAAGAGCGTACAGCGGGAGAAAGAAACACCACAACTCACCACCACCACCGCCATCAGGGTTTTCCTTCCCGTGGAAGCTTCCAGCGTGCCTGGAAAAGGGAAGAGAAAATTAATCTAAATTCTCGCGGCGAAGGAAAGTTCTTCCCAGGGAGCAGAGTAACGTCAACCGGTCAAAGTATGGATTACGAGGTGTTGCTATTGCTGTTGCTAGCATAAGGAAACCGAGACATCCATTGGCAGAGAAGGAAGGGAGGAGTTTACAGCAGAGCCCCAGGAGGTGTTGGCAAACTCGGTGGTACGAGGGACGGCTTATCCAGACTTCCCCGGTTCCAAAGTGTCAAAAGGTATGTACGCTTCTTTTGCTATTCAAATAGGGAAAAAATGGTCTTGGAAAATTGAAGACCCATTGGACGTGCCCGATCATAAATCATACCCAAAAATTGTGCCTTCTGGGAAGTGTTTGTTTTTCTTTGTGGAATGCCTGTGTGTTTTCTCACAAATTTTCATGTTTGTGAGCTAAATATTTTTAATTTTCCATAAAATGAGAGTAATTTAATATATTGTAGAACAATTTAGATGGGAAGTTTAGTTTCTACTGACATGCTCAGGACGAAACTCTTCTCCATTGGGAAATGTCGTGATTCGATTATTAACTTCACCACTGTATCATCCTCTTCCTTGTAAATGCATCATTATCCGGATTGTTAATGCTTCGTCAACATCTTAATCGTGCTTAAACTGCTGTCCAGTTTGCATACACGGTCCCTCTGGCTCTGAGCAAATAATTGTTATAATTATTATGGTTATGTTTATTGCAAACATTATACTCCGTGCAATTATGTTTGATGATCCATATGGCGAACAAGCACAGGGATGCGGGAAAACCTTTGGGATAAGGAGACACTTTTTTGTGGTTTTTCTTATTTATATGTAGGACGGTTTTTCGATGTGCTTCTTGTTTGCCGATAATCGTTCTTTGGAAGTACAATGTGTTAGATTTCATTGGATGTTTGTTAAATCATTCACTCTTTAAAACAATCAGAGTATATGTCAGAAGATACGTAGAAGGAGGAGATACCTCTGTGCCACAATTTAAAAATTGAAACAGGATTATATCCTCAACAATCTTTCAAAAACTATTTTCGAGGACTTTTGAGCAAAAAAAAAAAGCTTCAACTAAAAGCAACTGTCTTGCGGATCTGGCATCCATTCCGAAGACATCGTTGAACACGCACCTAAACGTGAAATAATAGCTGGATCGTTCTTAACCACATCAGCAGGATCATGTCAAAATTCGACGCCCAAAAAAAAAAGGTTACCCGGGGGACCAGCTGACGACAACAGAGAAAACAAAATACCAATTTCGAAAAACACAAACTACTCCTCCATTACCAGACGACAGGAAGGACACACATGCTGGGCAGAGGAACCGCAAAACAGGAACTTGAACGCCGAACAAACAGCTGACTGTTGTTTCAGGATGCCTGGAAGAAACAGGATAAAAAAGAAAGTCATTTTTCTTGTGCACGAAACAACCAAAAACCACTTGCCGCGTGTGTGTGTGTGTGTGTGCGGTTAAAATGAAACGAATTGATGTGTCCCGGGATGTTTCTTTTTCCGATGCGGTGTGTCTTGTAGAATTGCTGATCCCCTTAAGGTTGCTTCTTAGTTATCTCGTTTGTACTTTTTTCTGAGTTCTTCAAACAAAAAAAAACAGAGGTAAAATATCATGATAACAGTAACGTAATATTATTAAACGTTCCCTGGCCATATTATCCCGACGGGGTTTGGCTCCTTTTCCGCACACTGCTCAGGTGTTTCTGGATGCGCGCATTGGACAACCGCCCGCGGCGACTAGCCCAGTCTCCTGCGCGCTCATCAGGGAATTCGACAGCAAAAGGTGGTCCGTTGTGGCTGGTGGTTCAGTAGTAGTCGACAGCAGGCCTCTGTCTGCAGCTGTTGTTTATTGAGCAGGTTTCACCGGTGAAGCCCTTTTGTCCCTATAATAACAAGTTGGGTTTTTAATTAATGTTAATGGTTTTGATTGAAACGTTCTGTTATTAGGATGTTTTACAAAAAAATATGCCTCATTCGTTAGTAGTTCATAGGGAAAAATTGGCTGTGCTGCATAACACCCGTAGGGGCTTTATTATTCATTCGATCTAATTAATTTACA
Source organism: Anopheles maculatus (assembly GCA_002091835.1). Lineage (NCBI taxonomy): Eukaryota > Metazoa > Arthropoda > Insecta > Diptera > Culicidae > Anopheles > Anopheles maculatus. The sequence continues at coordinate 93,099 of KZ062260.1, forward strand.
TTTACGATGTCTAAATATGCTAACTAGTTTTATATGGATTTTACACATCGTATGGGGTGATTGGGTACTTTCTTCTATAGCTAACTCGTCGTTTCTGATAAAAAAAACATTTATTTGTTCCATATGTACGTATTTGTAACCTTGTTTGGATCAAAAAAGACTTAAAAATGACGGGCTTATTGAAACAGATGTATAAACGAAAGCCTAGATAGGAATTGGAATTTATTTTTAGCAGCCATGAATTTAGTACATGAACACAAGTGCATGTAGAGCTTAAGTACACAAACAAAAATGCCGTTTTGATATCGTAGTATTAAATGATAATAAGAAAAACACAACACAATTGTTATATAGAAGAAGGAAATTTAATAACGAAGTTTTACCACACTCGAGCTAACGACGTGTGCATGTCTACGCATAAATCATTAATTCCGTTTGTTTTATGTTGATTCGTCGGGCTCGCTGGTATAGAGTGTGAAGTTCATTCTTTCACTTCTTCTTCTCTGTGCAAATAAAACCGGAAAATGGGGAAAAAGAACCGGAGGGTGTAAACAATTCGTAGCAAATGCACGCGTAACAGCAAAGCAATCTTTTGCAAATGGAAATGTTTGAGCACAGAACTACCGATGCATTTTCAATTTGCTCGTGCCTCGCTAAGGCGCTTATTTATTCATAAGCTTTCGAAGATGCATACACTGATCGGAGAAGAGAACAATTGGTGGCACCATTTCCTTAGGAACTTTTTGCTTCAGAAAGGACGACGAGGTATAGAAGAAGCTTACGCTTTGTGATGTTTTGTGTTGGTTTTTCTGTTTTTATTCCTGTTTTTTTACGTCCTCTCTTTTTGAAAATATAAACAAACTTGCACAAAAAATGGATAAAACTAGACTAGATAAATAGAACTAGACTAGTCACAACTTGGACCTTATTGTTTGAAGTTTGCGATGAGTTTCGCGGACATTCTGTCAAAACGACAGGTCTTGTGTCAATTTCTTCAAGATGAGCATCCCTGTTTTGTTCGAATGATTGTCAGAAAACGGCTATCAATTTCAGTTCTCTAACTGAAGTCATCGTTGAAGGCCCCAACATTAGACGATGTATGTATTTGTGAAACCTCTTCGGCGGTATGCAATAGAAAAGATCTCATTGTTAGGCTTTTTTTGAGTGCATTTGATGGATTTGTTCACACCTTCTTCCCTCTGCCAACAGCAACAGCTCATTGCTGCCATTGGTGGTGGTGGTGTTGGTGCAATCTAAAGGCAAAGCATAAATGGCCACATCGATAAATAATAATTATTAATATTTATCATCGTTAGCATAACTTGCGTCGCTTTGTCGATGGGTCTCCCAAAAAGGTAGGTCGGAAGAAGGTGCTGATCGAGGGCACTGCATCGTTTTTGATGGCCTTACAGTTGAGTACAAAAGTATTGTACAGAAGACTAGTAAATTACACTAAAATTAATTACTATCAAAAGGTATTCTAATCACCATTACATTTGCAATATGAATAGAAAAATTAAATTCACTTTGTTGAAGAATATAAGTTAAATATGTCAGTAAGTTATGTTTTGCAGGCACCCACTGTACGACTGCAACCGGCGCACTGCATATCGCCCTCAAAACACAACCAAACCCTTCGCCTTAGTGATGGGAGAAGGCACGACCGAACCTTTTTGCCCTCCCCGGATGGCACATTATCGAAAATGGGTTTTATTTGCTCGATAAATGCTGTTGTCGGGGCCACATTTAAAAGCCGCTCCAATGACACATGCGTGCGTATGATGCGAGAGCCCTGCTGCACACAGAAATACCTGCCGTACAACATAAATAAAGACTCTCTCCGGGGTTGTATGCCGCGCTGTGTTTGCGATGCTTTATGTGTGCCATGGACGGCGACGCGCGCTACACATTTATTGTGCGCCGGCAAAAAGGCATTATTGTGCTGTGTGCAATGTGTTTTTCTATATCATTTCGGTGTATCTGCCGAACCTCGGCAACCCGGAAAACCACCCATTCCCGTTCCGTTCGTTCATTACATCCGCGCGATGACCAATCGATAAAACTGCTGCTCGCCAGTGACTTCTCGCGCGCACGCATTCGACGTTTGTGGATGTTATGTTGGCTTATTACAGGTCGATCTTTCGCATTTTGTCTCTGAGCGAGCGGGGTTTTGGGGAATGGTTTAATGGTTTGTTGATTTTTGGTTTCAGTGCGACCAATTTGCCGACCACCATAATTCTTCCGACGATAGTGCGCGCTCGCTCTCCTGTGTGTGTGCCAGTCCTTTCTCGCTGGGCTTGGAAAACTCCGGACACAGATATTTACGATCATGTTTGGTGCTCGTTGCACTTTATTTGATTGTGAAATGGTTTGCGGTTTGGTAACGACGAGTAAGTTTGTTGCGGTGCGTAAAAGGCACGACCCATTTGGAAAGTTGTTTTTGTCCTTAAATATTCACACTCATTAGTGAAATTTAAGGCATATTGAGATTATTCCTTGATGCAAGTCTTTGGCGGCAATCGTTTTGTTAGAATAATATCTAGTTTTGATGAGTCTATACCCACTAGAATGAAATCAATCAGTACAATAATATTCAATCAGATTAAACTTCCGTTGATTTCTGTCTTTTATAATTACCTCAATAAATATCCTCATTTTATTTATTGATGCTATAAACGGCGCGCACCGGCTTTCCTTAACACAGTATAAATTATCTTTAAAGCTGCTCGCCCGGTTTTCGATGAGTGGGCTTCCTCAAAAACCAGAAGCCCACCTACTCCTTTCTGAGGCCGACTGAATTGCATTGAAGTTGTATTAATTTTAACAAACCCCTCCGCTCGAACAATGCGCACAGAGCAGAATGCACACGTTAAATTTATATAAATCAAACCGATCGAATGGCTCTTTTTTTTGTGTGATAAAATTTTATTGAAACGGCAGCTGGTAAATTCTTCTTTCCATAATATGCCCTCGCTTGTCGTTCGTTTAGCGCTCTATTTCTCGAGCACCGCTTGTGTAGCGCAAGTTCTTGACGTGCGTTTTCCAGTTTTTGTTGTACCTCCCGGCATCTTTCGGTACATTTTCCTAGCGGGAAAGGATATATATTGGCAGCCTATTCCCGGGGGTATTTTGTTCTTATGCTTCCCAATTTTTTTCCACCCCCGTTCGCTTTGTGTACCTCAAGGCAGGGCTCAAAATATGGTTCCGATTGTCTCAAGATCATCAATCTACCTTCAGAGCTGAAGTAAGCGACGTAAGTTTGGTTGAAAAATAATACTCAACGTGTGCTTTTTGCTTTCTTTCGCCTGTTCCTATGAGGTTCAAGGTTTTATTGGACCTTGGCATGGCTGGTGTATCGATTCCCGGCCGTCGTCCCATTCTTAGTTTCGAATTCTTCGTTTCAGCTGTTCGTTTGTACCTTTTTTTTCGTAAAGGATCGGATCGGATCCTCTTAAAATAGGTAGCGATCGGCTGAAACGGCTGCAGAACTTGTTTTGATGCGAGGGAAGTATTGGATGGACCTTACAATGTTGCAGTGTGGACGGACGGGGAACTTTCGTTGCTTGATTGAGTGATCTTATTGTGAAATGGAATTGAAAAATTGGTTCTCTTCTATTGCTTCTAAAACGTGAAGGAATATGTCTTTTTCAAATAAAATATTTTTCTTTGCTATTGGAGGCACACAGTTCTCGTCGAAGCGCAAGAATTGTCGTAGATTTTTACTCGCGGTTAAATGATTCGAACGACGAGGAATAACTTAAGCTCTCGCCTGATTCAATTTCCCTGTTACGCTTCCTGTAAGAACCAGCTTCACACCTAAGAAAGGAACCTCTCATCACAATCTTGAATTATCTGCCCATTTTGTGACGACCAACGGAATGCCCTTTTTTCTCACTGTTGTAAAAGCCATTTCGCGCGAATAGAAACCCATTGTGGCGTTGAAGGGCATAAAGCGTAAGAAAAACTAAAGAAAATTGCTTCATAATTGAATTTATGACAGATTGCTTCTTCCCGGATTGTGCGCAGCTGGCGAAACGGCGGCCACAAAAAAAACGACACATTGACCATTCCCAACTTCGATCTCCAATGGCGGCGAATTTGCTCACTTTACGATGTTTAACATCAGTCAAAAGGGCCGACAAATGTCTGTCCGCGTCCAATAACTCCCATACCGTTTTGGAGATCCAGAGGCTTTTTCTTTTCTGTTGTATTTGCTTTCGACAAACTATGCTTTAGTGTGCACCGAATGAACGACACTTGACGAAGGTCTCAGACAGAGAAAGATCTTCACCAGGACGGACTTTACTTAATCTCCGGTGAGTGAGCTAGTCGCGTGAGCTTGTATAATATCTTCAACAACAACAAAAAAAAACTCTATCCTGAAAAGGGCCAACTTCCTTCAAAACGGTACCCTGTGAAGTGCGGGACTTGCGAGGGAGGCATAAAATGGTTCATTAACTTTACGACCAGGCTCGTAAAACTACGAACTTTTGATAGCAATTTTCCTCAACTTCCATGAGCATGATGTGTGCGTGTGTGTGTATGTGTGAGGAGCAGAAGGTATGGCTATGTGTGTTGTCTTCACCGGTTTCTGATGATAACTTTGAAGTTTAAAGAAAGCGCTCCCGTGTGCCGAGATTCCGCAGGGTGCGAATATGAAGCAGAAAAGACCAAGAGTTAATATTGGAGTTGAAGGTTTTGGAGCAGAATTCTTTTCCCACGTTCCCCAAGAGAGGCTTGGTTCTGTGTCCTATAGGGTAACCATCTTACAGGTTCTTACAAGGTCTCTCAAAGCACGTTCTAATGAAATTCTATCGCGTTGTGAAATTTACACCCTCTTCCTAACTAAGGGTGCTAGGCAACATGATTTGAGACTGTATTCTTAAAAAAAAAAACACGCACATACTACATACAGTGAGTTAGGGTTATGAATCTTAATAATCCTATTTAAGTTTATCAACATAAATCGTTAGTTTGGGGGTTTGAATTTGCAATAAAATCATCACGAAAGCGCTGTTTTCCTGTAAGTAAAGCTAAAGGAAGTAAACTGCTTGATCTGAACCATTTTGCACGACACGCTTTGCCAAAATTGGGAAGACAAAATTGGGGCAACCGATGGCCATTTTCGCGTTGTTCAATTAATGTCTCCATCGTGTCTTGGTGCAAATGGTGTGTGTGTATTTGTTCATTTGTTAAATGGGAGTTTAATTCTGGTCCTTAAACTAACCGGTGCAACACTTTGTTTGTGGTCTTATCAACAGCTGTTGGGTATGTGTCTCCAGTTCTCGTTACTGTTGGGCAGCTGCTTCGTGCGGTAAAACGGGTTCCAAAATAAATTAATACACAACGATTATGTTTTACGTTTATATTTATTAATATCATCATGTTTCGATAGTGTCACCCATTTTCTCTGGTGCTTCTCTCCCAGCACTCTGTCGTCGATTATGTTTTAGTCCCGCTTCCCGCGTGTATTCGGTGATAAATGCAATATGTGGTGATAATGGATCGGGCCCTAACGACAGCAATTGAGGTATTAACACATCTGGTAGCTTCTTTTTTGGCAAGGTTTTTCTTTGCTACTCCATTTAATCTAAAATCGATTTGTGAAGAATGGGTAAGCAGCAGCACTCCGATGTGCACCGTTTGCTTTATCTTCCAACTTTTCATTTTGCTTCTGACAGCTTGAGCCGTAACGTGACATTTGACGTTTCGTGATAGATAGGCAGACGATTGTATTTTGCCTTCCGGATACCTATGACCGGGTTACTGCGTGTGTGTGTGCGTCGTTTAGATATTGTGTGCATGATTGAGGCATTTAGAAATCACCTCGAATATGATGGATCGCGACGGAAAAGAATGATAGAGTAATCACCTAACACATCTTTTTGCAAGGTGTGTTTTACTTAGACAGAACCCTAGGGTCCTACCATAAGAAGAAAAAAGCAAAAGAAAGATCTAACTTGTGTCAGGAAACCTGTTCTGGAGTCAAGCAATTGAAGAAGTCATTGCGGTATGCAAAACAAGTTTAATTCGGTACAGCAGAATGCGCTGTTTCTCCAACGCAAGGAGAATATGTTTTTATTGTTATGAGCTCGTTTTCGTTTTGAGCAGCATTCTCCAATAAAATGAAAAAAAGAAAACATCGAAAATGCTCATCCCCGTTGATGCTCATGCGTTGCGTGGACATATGCTTCCCGTCTTAAATGCATAATAAACGGTGGCACGCGACATTGTCATTTATTGTGGATCTTGTAGTATCGGTAGCGATGGTTGGGGGGATTATTACGTGTGGGGGCCACACATGGCCATGGTTGTCGGTGGACGGTGAGCTGATGGGTCCGGTTTGGCTCCATCCAACTTCAACCCCATACCAAGAGAGAACGGATCGGGTGTGACAAAGAAGAGCGAGTCCACAATACACGACGACAAAGAGAGAGAGAGAGATGGAGATCACTTTGCGGATTGCTCGAGCAGATGTGTTGATAATTGTACTGACGTGTGATTTACAGCCGGCACTTTGCAGAGGTGAGACTCGAGCCAAGAACACCGACCCAACCGAACATGTGCGTTTCGGTGAGCGAAGCAGACGAATACAAAAAAAAAAACAGAGATCACTCACACAAAAACTGAATCATAAAGTGAGCACATGGCGTGTGATATCGTTCGTCTCCAAGTCTGATCCGTCGGCAAAGGAAAACATACGTCAATAGCGCGCGCATCGACAGCTGGCATGGCGTCGTCGCGTCCTTCTGGCGAAACAGGAACTGAAAGTAAAAATGAGCGCAAGATGAACTTTGCAGCTGAAACGCGTTATCATATGTTGTTTTGTTGAAAGCGTGTTTCGTTTTCTTTGCTAATTAATCCACTTTTTATGAAACATCTTTAAATGAGGTGTTAATATTCCGCAAGTGGTGATATAGTTTAAAATGAGTATATCTGATATCGTATCATCATTTGATATTATGATGACATGCTATCTTCTTAGATTATGTTTTCAACTTGGTAATTGGCGTCATACTTATTTAATCTCTTTTGTTATGAGTTAAATAGTTCGCATTTGGTTCTTGAATGGCTTTCGTCGTTGGATGGCAATAAGAACGAAACAGTCAATCGTTCCTGAGCGTGCCCTTTGACAATTAATGGGGGCCTTAACTGTGGTCGTTAGACGAATCTGGGACTGTTTAGAACCTTCATAGTACTACTACTCAGACATTTATAGTACTAGTGTCCAAAACTGACGAAACCCTCAAAGACGCGTTCGAGAAATAGATGCCCAAAAGAAATTTTGGTCTCGTAAGTGTGGAAGGACAATGGAGGATTCGCTACAACGACGAGCTATACGAGCTGTACGGTGATCTCACCATCTCACCGTAAAGTCCTTTTAGGCCTTTATTGTCTACAGGACCATCTGTTACTTCGTATTGGTCACTAACTCTATTTTCCGGCAGAGTTGGTTAGTCAGTTGAGAGTCGCTTCGATCAACAACTCGCAAAGATGTTTTTCCCAAGCTTTCTTGTCTTTCTCAACAAAGACATGGACGCTGAGCTTGTCCGTACTATTCAGGATAGTCTTCATCTTTTAAACGGATGTTGGCTCCCCTACATACAAATCAATGGACGATAAAGCCTTGGTTTTCTTGATCATTTTCTGCTTTAGTTTGTAGTTTTTTAGACGCAGAACACTGTTTTTTCCGGGTTCTATTCCATTTTTCTTCAGAAGTGAGAAGATGTTGTAAAATTCGAAAAAAAAATTTCAGTCGACAGGATGTGCCTCACTAAATTCCTGATTTCTTGAGATGATTTCTTGTTCATTAGACATAAAATAAATCGAAAGTTTGAAAAATCCCTAGGACACAGATTAATCGATTTAAAGTCGTAGAAATCAGTCTAATTTTGAAAGCATACATTTAAATTGTAATTTTTCTATAAACAAAATGCATTAAACTAAACTAACGAACTATATTTACAACTATACTCACCGCATTTCACACTTACTTTAAACGTTATTTACATGAATTCCGTTCGTAGTTGTCATATTAATTGAATTCACATTTACCACCGGTTAGGCATACCAGATCCTTTGGCTCGATTTCCCAACCGGTGTATAAACGAATCAGTCGCTCCTGTATTCAAAATACAATTTCCATCCTGTTTCGGTTTGCAGTCCGTTTTGTCGCTGTCACGCAAATGTCACGATGGACGGTCATTGAACCGAATCCATTTTCAAATGAGTTTTATGTTTTTTCATATGTGTTTTCCCCCCCGATGTATGCTCCAACTCCCAATACACACACACATGCATCCAAATCGATTGTTAAAGCGTGATGATAAGCTACCGTAGCCAACCCAACTATTCGTACCGTCGGTGAAAAATCAAAAGCGAATTTCCACGGACCGTTGCACCACCGATGTGCGGTGACCCGGATGCAATGCATTTGGCGTTTGATGTTTGTGCTGGTTTGGGTGCATTTTTTTGTTTTGTTGCTACACATACGAAATGTGGATTAATGTTGTTGTGTTGCAGAGGGAAAAAAGCACATTTCAATATAATTGGAAAAATATTCTGCCACATGCTGTTATCGTTGTTATTAATATGGTAGATTAAATTTACTCTTTTAACCGCTAATTTGCGTAACGAAGCACAGAGATGAAATGGAAAATATTTTATATGTAGCTAGTGAAACAATTTAATAGAAATGGATCATATTATTTTCTATCCACAACATGACATTTGTCAATAGTTGCTATGCGTACTGGTAGTGGTAGAAAGCTATTTTGTAATTGGGAACGTACTATGGCAAGCGTAGGTCAAATTTAATTTCAAACTAATGATTCCTCTTCCGGTAAATTAATCTCACATTTCACTTCATTTATGCGTTTCGGTGCCGGTTCATCGCGTTTGTTCTTTATTCGAAAAGTTCCACTATTCTACACAGAATATTCAAGATTTTCTTAATGATTTCCGCAGCACGTACACATCATCACTACACTCCCCTGTTCTTTCTGCCCAAGTTCTTTCGCTGCATTCCACCCGATAATTCCCTTTTCAATTAATTACACTAACGTCAATCAAGCCTTGAATCGACGACTCGCTCACGCTCACCAAGGGGATAGGGATTTCCTTCTGGCTTTTTCCACTTTTTCCTGTTTTGTTTTGTTTATTTTCGCACACTAGTTCCCTGTCGGGGGGGTGCCCGTGCCCTGCATCGAAAAGCGAAACCCACAGCGGCGGAACTATATATAAAGCTCACCGGAAACAGTTGGAATGGGCCGCGCACATCATCAAAACGCACTGCCACAGCTTAATTAAATGCCCTAATGGTGGACCGTTGGGTGTGAGGGATAACATTTCTTACACTGCTTTATGTGTGTGGCTGTGTGTATCCGAAGAATGGATGGAAATTTGTTATCTGGACATTCGGATTCACTTTTGGCACAGGAAATAGGGAAGTAGTAAGTTGACAGGACACCATTGCAATCAGAATTCATTGGTTTTTGGCTGCCTTTTCGAAGTGTTTAAGGGGTTTCCTAACACAAAACGCAAGAAAACTTGGGAATAGACAACAGAACTTCAATAAATTGGTACATCAAATGGACGCTTCAAACTCTTATTGTCTTATTATCAAAGTCCTTCAAAGTCTTAGACTTCTAAAATCTGTTTGTCTGGATGTATCTTCAAAATCTCTATAGATAAAACTGGTCTGCTGTTACATTTTTTTAACCACTATCCCATTTGAAACATCAGTTCGAGCTTCAAAGATTAGTCCTCCGGGAGTTGGCTTGATGTATGTGTTTAATGATGGTCATCCAAACGAGCCTCCCATCTCACACACATCCATCGACAAGGATTTATAACCAAGCTAGGCGCCATCGTGGGTAATTTTCCACACACATTTCACACAGCAGAGAGCTCGTCAATATTGTCTTTTCGTTTCTTTTTTTTGCAAAACTCGGCGATGTGAACAGAGAAAAAAGAATTGTTATTGGAGTTTTTGTTTTGTTGGCTGTGGACGCATCAGCAGTGGTTCCTGGGCGCTTTTGCCACAAACTTCGTATATCCTATTCGACCCCCGGTACCAAAGAGACTTATCCATCTTTTCCTGGTTTTGAGGGTTTCTTCCCCATTTTTTTGTCCATCGATTTTACCCAACAAGACAAGGATGCCCGCCTTTCGTTCCAACGCTGCCGGAAGCGCTTGCTGTGTACAACCGAAAGGCGCCATTTTATGCGGCGCTCGGGTCGGTGAAACCTTCTGTGGACCACCCGCAGCAGCAGCAGCATCACCACTGCTAAAAGGGAATTGAAGGGGAAAAAAAGGACTAGGAAAGAAAATAGGAAATTTCGCTCAGCAGGAGAACAAGCCCCGGTTCCCAAGGGGAAGAGATATCCAAGGGAGTCGGTGGTTTCTTCTGGTTATCCTTTTGTCCACAGTCACACAAACGGGCATCCAAATTGTGACATGGCGTCAATCAGATGCCGACCTCCGTTCGGCTGAAGTTCGTCCATTAACACGGGCACGTGCATCTGTGTGGTGCAAGCGACGGCCAACAATACTGACCCTTCCTTTGCAGAGCATATAAAGAGGTGCAGTAAAATGGCCTCTCCCGTGAGAGTAAAAAGCAAGGGCGAAAAATAATACATTCTAATCAGATGTGTTATTGTGCGTGTGCACAAACAACGCAAGGGATGAGTTTTGTGTACGCCTAAAGTGCATCATGTTGCACACAGATGCGCTTTGTTTCTATGCCAAAGGGGATGATCTGTCATGTTTGCGAACAGAGGCCAAAAGTGTGAAGCGAGAGAAGGAAGAGAGAAGGGTTTTAATTATGCAAAACTAAAATGCAAATCCACCACACTGTCTCGTCCTTCTTCAGCGTCACAAAACTTTAACGAATGATGGTGATGATTTGAATGTTTGAAGATTAGACAAAATAAATTTCACAAATTAACGTAAAGCAAAACGAACTTTTTGAAACTTTTTGTTGAAGTTTGATTTTCTGAGCATCGAGCGAGTTCTAGTAAATGATTGTTCACTATCAGACAGCCGAAACCTAATTAAAAAGAAATAGGCAGCCGTGTGTGTTAGATGCAAAACCGGAAACAGCTGGTTGCTGCAGTTGTTAAGATTAGCTCTAAGCTCCCAATTTTACTTTCGAATCATCGACAATCCAAATGCCTTTTTTCTACTTCATGCTTGTGTTATTTAATCTCAACACGAGTTACTGGATTCGTTGGTCACATCTAGACTAATCTTAATGAGTAAACATCCTGCATGATTTAATCTAAACAAATGTATTTTTTTTATTTCTCGTCGTGTGTACAAGACATTAATTTACAGAGATTTACAATTGCTGTACCAAAATCATTAAATCTTAAGGCAAATGGAAGTAAGTCTATAGAGTATATCCAGCCTCATTTGCCATAGAACAATTTTAGTATAGTTGGAGGCTCGACCAAGTTCGCCCCGAGCCGTTATTCGAGCTCAATTAGAAGCATGCTCCGAGCAGGTTGTAGAAATTGAAGTACGAGTTTAACTTCCATAACTGCTTTAACTTTTAACATCTGTCCTCTGTTTGTACATGCAATTGTCTTTGGTTTCACATGAGTTTGCTCACGGTTAAAAGATCGCACACAAACATCTTTCGGATGATAAATTTCGAGATGCTGCCGCTGTTATGCATTGATTACTTCACTCAAAACTTGCTATAAACTTTGTTTTAGACAATAAAAACGAAGCGGCCAATGCTTACTTCTAATCCCATCAAAGGTTTGTTTGGGTTATGTACGGCAAGCGCAGCAAATGAAATGACAATTGCAGCACAACGCTGCATCAAATGTCTGCTCAAGTCAAGTGTGGAACTTGGCACTATAAACCCAAAAAAGCGATTTAGTTTCGCTAGAATAAAGCACAGTCTTAAGTAAAAGCCAATCAAAATATAAGTTTGATGTTTTTGGGTTTAGAAAAATTATCATTAATGTATTTATACTTCCGCGTTTGACACTTGAGTTAGGAAGACACTTGTTGCAGTGTTAAATATGCTACAAACCAAATATAAGCTACCTGGGTTGTCATATCGGGTGATGGTTTTGTCCTATCAAGAGGTCTTATTACCCGAAGGAAGAAATTATTTTTCCACTCAATCCCAATAAACAATAAACAAATTTTCCCCACGATCCAAAACGTAAATCGTGTGAACATTTTTCAAATGCAAACTTTTACTTCTTTGCTCACATTTTAGCATGATTGACGATCAATCAATATCGCTCCCGGTTGCCAAAAAAGCGTACACAATTAGCACAATTAGCACTAGCACCCACATCCCATAAAAAAACCCCACAATGTGTGTGCCAAATCGATCGCCACTGTCGCACACATTCTCGCGCGCGCGCAACCCCATCTGTCAATCATACTTAATCTTCGTTCCGAAACAAATGGATGTGCTGGAAATTAATGTTGTACATCCTGAAAACGGTTGCACACTGGTTCCAAATTAGCACCCTCCGCATTGCGTTTGTCCCCCAAAAAGCCCCAAAATCGTGTAGCACACGTGAAACATGACGAAGACAAATCTCTGTCATTTTCTGTCACCATTTTCTGTTGCCTTTTTTCGCGCGCTTTGTGACTCCAAAAAAAAACAAACAGTCACATAAAAAACTCGCGAATTAGATACGCATTTGTTCCGGCCACCCGGAGCAGAGAAGCGGGGATGAAAAACAGGCGAACGAAACTCTCGATTTCGCATTCACTTTAAAGAGCGCGTTTTCACACAGTTTGCGCCGGTTTTGTTCGCTTCATTCACTTCCTTCCTAGACAACGGTCTCGGCTCTAGTGTGTGCGCGCACCCTCCCATGTGTGTTACTATTTTCGGACTGTTTGTTTTGATTATTTCGTTCGTAGAGTTTGCAAAAAAAAGCTGCTCGCCAAAATGCCGTTGTGTTTCGTTTGTGGTTTTTTTTTGCTATTCGCGTGCCAAATAACGGGTCGGATTAGCGGGAAGTGGATTTAGTTTAGCGCGCCAAGAGAGAGAGAGAGAGGCGCTTAGTGTGACGGACGGGGGATGTTGGGGTTGGTTCATTGTGTGATCTGTTTGTTGTGTCTGTTGTTTCTTTTTTACTGTTGCGACGACTATTTGCACTGCCGTAAAGCAGGCAGCAGCAGCAGCAGCAGTAACAGCAAAACAATAATCATGTCATGGTCGTGGGAATAAATTGCGCACACACATCAAAATGGCACAACGGCCGAGATAGACTCACACGACGCGTACTGGTGAGAGTATTTGTTGCCTTTTAGGAGCAGAAGGGTGGGCAGGAAGTTGCCAGAGTGTGGCGAATTACAGCCCAAAAAGGTAAATAAATATCTGCTGCTTCCCATCAGCCGTAATTGCTGTTCGCGTGCTGAGTGTAGCGAACAGCCGTACAAGACGATCATCATCTAACACTCGCTTAGAGTCGTTTTGTTGATCACAATCTTATTAATGCTTTGATGCTGATTGGATGGGTTTAACATTGTTTATCTTGTTATTGAAACGGATATTGAGAGTGTTATTTTTGTTGTGTTTGAAGTAATTTCACAGTATCAGTAGATTTCTTTTGAAGATTTTGCTGATTTTTGGTGCCGTGACCAGGATAACAAGTGACATTACCTATGCAAAAGCATTACTGTAGTACTTTGACAGTATAATTAGATAGCTTTTGAAGCATTTGTTTATTTCTGGTGCCGTGACCAGGATAACAAGTGACATTACGTCTACAACGTCAACTTGAAATCTCACCCTTTCTCTCTCCCAATTAAGGCTTGACTTCACTTCAATATCGTGCACCAGAACAGTTGCTACTAATCAATAACCATCCAAATGCAACGGCACGGTTCATGAAACATTCATTAAAATTATTTGTTTGTTTTTGCATAATCTGTCTAGTGAGAGATCTGTGAAGAGAGAGTGGGAGAGGTCGCAAAACAACAAGTACGCGGAAGTGTGTGCTATGAAAATGTAAACCCTCTCGCATAAAGATTATTTCTTGCATCCTAATGCCACATGGTCCGTGTGGCGTCGAGCACAACCGTTTCCCATCTTGCGTATGCAGGGTACCGTCACCGGTCGGATGATAATTTTCCACCATCGTTCTACATTTTCCACACACTGTTTGTTGGCAAACTTCATCAATTTTCCATTTTTAAGTACCTTTTGCCGAACTCCCTCATTCGAACGATGTGATGTGCGGTGGTTAGGATAAAGCAGGAGGAGTGTGTGAATCAAATTGCTAAATAATATAGCACACACACCCTCTTTTGCAAAACTAATGCACCGCAGATGATGCACCAAGATGCAACACAACACTGGTGAACGTGGCCAACGTGTTGGAAAGCAGGAGGGAGATTTAAAATTCTTATTCTATAAAGCGGCATGATTTGCATTCCCCAGTCGGGAGTTATAAAGCAGGAAATTATGATGAACGCAAGGGCGCACGTGCCCCGGATGTTGCATATGTGGCAGAGGCTGCCCCCTAGAACAGCCCTAATCAGAAGTGCAAATTTTCCGCTAGAAATTTTTCTTCGTCCCCCTTTGCTTCGACTTTTCGGTGCTGTTTTTCGATACCCGATTTTCATGGCATTTGTAGAAGCGTGCGAGAAGTCGTCGGAGAGTTCGATTGGGGGAAAGATAAAAGCTGTGCCGCATGCAAATAGCTGCTCCAGGCACAACTGGTGTGCTGTGTAACTGTGTGTATACAGGCGCAGCTATCGACGAAGGAAGGATTTATGTGTGCCAGGGTGTCGTGTTGCCTGATCCTAGGGAACTCGGCATAAAGTCAACTCCAGTGTCCAGAATGCGTACGGAATCTGACCAATCTATTTTGACGACTAATCTTTTTCCCTCCTGCGTACTGCTCCGGTCCTATGTGGGATATTTCGCTTGACCATAACGGACACCACAGTTTACTTTACTGCATGCACAAAACTTTCCCCGTTTTGAATATTTCCCTTTTTCGATTCGGAAACCATCGCCCAAACTCTCGGAATGGTCAATTTTGTTTGTTTCCTTCACCTCTAGTCAGCTCAGCCTCGAATCGTCCCCTCTTATTTCTGGATGGGAAACAGTAAGCAAGACGTGATGACGAGTGTGGAAAACTATTCTCCAGGGAAAAAAGCATTTTTCGGGGCACCGATAGTATCGTAAATTGGCCAACCAGATTTGTCTGCTCATCGTTCAATAACGATCAATGGATGCGATTTGTGAGCAGATTGCTAGGCAAGAAGTGAGGTTGGAATGAGACCGAAGGTACGGGGCGACTTGTTTAATATGACAGTTTTCTCGTACTATAGAAGTTTTTCATTTTGAAATGCCTCTCGATACGCTGAACTATAGCTGTTCGTAGAGCATTATATTACCAGATTGTGTTTAATGTACCGAACAGGAAATGCCATGATTCCCATGATAAACTAACTACTATGCTAAATATGTGCTAGTCATAAACTTCCCAAAATGGGCTTCCATTTTGTGTCCTTTTACTGGTTCTCTACCTACAAAAAGTGGGGAATTACGCTGGACAAAATGTTATCATGGTAATTGCAATATTTCATATTTCCTGGTGCCGTGACCAGGATGCAAGCTATAATTTAGCAATCGTTTAAAGTATCCACATGAGTTAAATATACTGTTCGAATTAAAGACTTTGTTTGCTGTATTTGCAAATCATTTATCACATTACAGATAATCAGAAAGAACTCTGGCATGCTAAACGTGTTAAAATATGTAAAACCTAGTTCCCGTTAAAGGGCCTAGTTCCCTTTGCGGCATCTTTCTGTGTTAGCTTAGCTTTTTAAATTAATTCTTTTAACCGTGAAATTTTCCCTAATAGCTGAAGCGAGGTTTGTGTGTTTGCTAAGGAACTCTGTCAAAGTGTTCTAGATTTCCCCCATTTATATGTTAACTGCAGCTTTCCTTGAGACAAACCGAGTTTTCGAAGAAAAAATATCTCAAGAGGGGTGTCGATAATTTTATGCAGTGTGATCATAAATTGTTAAAACTCAGCGATTCTTTTTCCAAACACTCACCCAGATCACAAGAAAAGCAAGGGTAGCTTCTTTCAGAGTAGAAAGTAATGGGTAAAGAATGAAAAGACCCCTTTTTCCGATGGCAAAGATGATCGCTCGTTCGCTTGTTGGAATCCCGGAGTGGCTCTCCGTATATGCCCTCGCGTTCACCTTGACCTGTTCCGGACTGAGTGTGACTGCAGCATGATAAATTATGGTCTCGTAGAGAATGTCGGAAGGAACTAAAGCAGCATGTGTCAGCGATCCGATCTTCGGGGTGGATTCATTCGTTCCCTTTCGTGCCGAATAACCGGGCACAAACATTTGAAAGGGTTCAGTTTCCTTTTTCGCTATGCCTCCGTTCGATGGCAAGAAAAGTGCAAGTAAGGAAGTAGATGTGTGCAATAGAGCTGGAAAAATAAAAGGGAAAAGGGTTGCTGACGATTTGCAAAAGCGGAAGAAACATCCAATGTTTTTGAAGGGCAACTTTTTTTTTCTATGGCACAGCAGAGAGGACACTTCACCGAGCCGACGGAATTTAATCGAGACATATATTCTGCGCACGTTCCGGCAAAATGCAATTTGGACGCATTTTTGCTTCCCTGGTGACTTTGACTCTGATGGGATGATTTTCTATACAATTGCGGTCTTTTTCATTGTGATGTGATATGCCGCCTGCCTGGTGCGTGTTGTTTGCCTGGTGCTTATTTGTTGTGGGATGTCCATGTTCCCGGCTGTGTTGATGACATTTGTTTTGACCACAATTCAATTCTATATGCTTCTGTTTTCTGTTGTTGCACAAAACTCAATCAAATATTAATCAAATTCCTTTTCTTTCGCATTTTGTTTATTTACAGGTATGTTTCATGGTTTGCTGTATGGATTGGTTTGGAGAAAACTATAAGCTGTTTTATTATGTCCTTTAATGTTTTATTTATTATTCAAACACTGAACTATTACTGCTTGACAATGTAAAGGATCCAGGACATCCTGGGGAGACACCACTTTACCGAGCGGTTAGTTATAAAGAAAGAAGGGTACTTCTGAGTGAGTACCACTATGCGGGATCTCCTGTAGCTTTATGGATTCTTTTGCTCTAGCGGAAAACGGATCTCCACTCCGATTAATGATACCAGCAGAATGCCATCGCCACTCGAACTTCCTCTCGAGCGACTCTCAGACGCTTGTGAAACGGACTGTACTATGTAGTTTGAGATCATTTTTCGTTCGCTCTGCTGGTTAGGAATGATCTTGTTTGAGTCTGGTTAGGGCAACGAATAGCATTAAAGTTTAGCTTAATCCAATGCGGGATGAATAATGATCACAGTTGATGAACAGCTGGAGGCTTCACGGGAACATAATATCATGCTAATGAGATGCATCAAATGAAGAAATTTGAAGAGTATTATATCATCCAGGTTCGATGTAACTAGAACCAGAACTGGGCATGATCATGTTAATCATGACGTTAAGTTTATCTAAAAACTTCTTACGAGTCTATAAATCACAATATTTCGATACAATTAGACATATGATATAGCCTGACTTAAACTTCCCGACGTGGGATTATAATCCAGTTTTCTAGTCAAAATGACACTAATCACTTGACAGGTGAAGATAGATGAAATATTTCTAAAGCCTTTGAAAGCAGCCTGACTAGAGAGAGATGAAGTCTTTGATAATCATCTTTTGTAAGTCGAATCCGATCATTCACGTTGATGACATGGACACCATTGATCCACAACTCTCCTTTACAATTGAAGCCTACGATATAGTTGAATCGATGAGAGAGAACTAGAGATTAAAGAGTAGTTATGAAGATATAACTCATGTGAACAGATTGTGTGTTCTGAATTACATACAAATTCCAACATTTATTTCAACTAGAATCTGAATTTCTCATGACATTCGAAGTTGGAACTATATTTATTTATAACCTTCTTATAAATTAATCTTCTTGCGTTATAAGTGAACTAATAACTTTATAGACATTCATTATTATAATGTTTGCTTAGTATTTCTAAGATCTACCTATGAGAAGTGAACTTGAATTCATACAATTTGAAGTAGTGTAGGTAGCAATAATGAACGACAGTCAACTTAATCCTCTCGCCGTGAAACGATATTTTATCTACCACACCATAAAGTAGTTTGTTTCCCCATTATCTTATCCTCCCCACTAGGCCCGGACAAATGTTGTCACCCATATGAATAAACATAACGAATGGAGGTGGTGGTGGTTGGGGGTACTATGGCGGGAGGGCACTATCACTTTCCGCTAGCAACAACGTAATCGTTCGTTACCTCCATGGTGCGTGTGTGACTGTGGCAGCCCAATCGTTCTTGGGGCAAAGCAAATATTCAATCTCCACCACCCGAAGACATGTGAGGCGTTACGAGTTCACCGAATATTGATCTTTTTTCTTGTGGGGTGGCTATTGGATGCACATTAAGCGAGCACAAAAGTTTTGATTAAACGTCAGTCAACTAGGCCGCCAAGCAGCGGTTGACGAGAACAGAGAGTGGGTGTGGAAGAAACTGTCAGAAAAGCGTAATGTATAGAACCTATAATAATCTTATAAAATAGATGCAAAAGAAAGAAGGGAAAGACGCGTGTGTGTGTGTGTGTGTGTGTGGACACTTTTTGGAAGGTGCTGAATCTGATGTCGGAGGCTTTGGATGACAATCAAATGCGACGCGCTGGTGGTCATTTGCATATTATTCAAATTGAATAAAGTTTCTCAAAAGCATTCCCAGATTCTCCAAGGGGGGGAAAAGATTCTGGAATGAGATTTGAATGGTGTGTGCTGCGCGCTGGGAGTGTCCACCGGAGGTACGTCTTGGCCGCCCCGTTTGGAAATGGATAGATGTCTTTACGGGAGAAGAAAATGGGCTTCAATATCGACCGGAAGTCGAGAATCTACACCATCAGCCTACGCACGCTTTATGCTTCGCCTGCTGGCCGTGCCGGATCTCGCATCATCAGAATGTCTCTCGATCGAAGCGGGAGAAGAAAATTTACAACCCAAGAAGGGAAACAAAAACTCCCCCCGGAATGACACATCTCCAACTGAACCGGTTTCTGTGTAAAAAAAAAAGGTTTTATTTGTTATAAAACATCACGCCTTTTCTGTTAAACAACTGAAGCACTGAAATTCGTTCAACCCTCCCAGCCACTTTTGTGTTGTGTCAGAATGTGCTTAATGTGCTTTGATTGACTTTTCTGTTTGTGACAAAGGCAATCTTTTTCTTGCCTGGCTAATCATGGACTACGTTTGAGAAGCAGAGTAACATCATCCTTACGATCGAAATAAAACATGACAAACAATGTGCAAAATAGGAGCGCATTTTGTGTACTGTGTTTGGTATGCGATGGTAAACAGCAGCGTAACACAATAAAAACGCAACCATTATGTGTCAGCGGCAGCATTAAGCAATGAAATATGCTGTCTGGTACGAGAAAAAGCGAAACCTGTCAAAAGCATCTAGTGGCGGCGTTTCGGTGTATCAAGTTCCTGTAGGCTATGCTAGAATTTAAAGCGTTAAAAATGTTGTTTATAGAAGGTTGTTGATTTTTTTTCAGTTAAAAGCGTTATAACCCGGCCTATAATTTCCCAATGATTAAAGTGTGTTTGTTTATTTGTATATTTGTTTGACTTGGCTAGAAGGGAATAAGGATTTTTTTTCTTTTCTTTTCAAAATGCACACATGCATCAGCTAACAAACTAAAGAAGGGAGAGTCACGTTAAACCTAATGCTTTGAGACATCTGGTTCATGTTTCCCGATTCGTCCAAGTCCTCCTGTTGACTGCTAGAAGTTGTTTTGGAGTTTATCCATATCAGCATAAAACAAATCTCGATAACTAGTGGTATGGTTCGTTTCGATTGTTTGCTGTGCTGTGCATTTGCCAAGTTCTCGAATTAGAAGGGCCAAAGTTTCAAGTGGTTGTGTGCTGTTAAGGAGCTGTGTGGTGCACAGAACCTTGAGCAAACTTTGAAGGGATGCGGAAGAGTGCACAACGTGTTACCATTTTTAATTAAGTTTCAAATTTAGAGCTGTAACTTTAACTTCGGTATTGTTATGAGATTATAAGTTTGAAACATAACTAGTTTAATTTGTTATATTTGTACCAATAATCGGGAAACATTGTACTCTTTGTCAATCAATTATTGTACGTTAAAAAGTATGCTTGTACTTGGTAGTTATTCACATCAGCTTAACATAAATGGCTTCGATAACCAAAACCATTGTGGGAGAGACCAATGCAACGCAACTGGCTATTCTTGTTGTGATCTGTTAATCAGATTGTTGGTCGTGACACTGCTTGAAGCCACTTGCGCTGAACACTTCGGCACCAGAACGATTGGCTGCTGTTAGTTAATTTTTATTTTAAAATAAATAAAACCAAACCCTCCCATACCGCGCGTAAGCCTTTCGATGGTGACAGCGTTACGCAATCATCGTGTGTGAGTTAAGGTTCTGTTAATGGTTCCCGTTTGGAGCCCGGAGTCGATAAGCGAGTGAGAGAGAGAGGGTTCGCTTTCTAACACAGCCAGTCGATACCACTTTTGAACTCCTGCTGTGTTTGCGTCGTTTTGAGGACATAACTCACGGGACCAATCGAGCGTGTACTGACCGAGTGTGTGTGTATATGTTTCCATCTGACGTTTCCCTATAAATCAAGTGGTCGGCCGAACGGAGTGGTGGCCGAACGCGCAACAGTGGCTTCAGGTTGTGTTTCTTTTTTATCCAACTTTAAATTTAACCTTAGCGGGAGAGACCCAAAAAGACACACCACCATGCGCTTAAGACCTTTTCGTACGCTCAAAGCAGCTTGTAATGAGCATAGAAATGTGTGATAAATGGTTCACTTAATGTATCTCCTGCAGTCCATGAGGGAGATATGAAATTATAAATAGAAATCCTTTCTTTCCTTTAAATTAAAATTAATCCTTTCATTTTTAATGCCACGATAATCCCATTTCGGGTGCGTTACAACGGAGCCGCGATAAAAATTCATATATTTTTATATCAAATGTAACGCAACTTGTGCATCTTACTGCCGCTACTGCATAAAAGATTTGCAACATTTTGTTGCGTTTGATGAGGTCGTTGTACTTGCGAGTGAGAGAGAATCAACCACAACCGTAGCGGGAACCACCACGACGCTGTCGATACACACACAACCATCAAAATTCTTAAACCTTCTTCAAGGAAAAGAAACCACAACACCGTGGTGAACCGAGCGCGGCGTTAAAAACGAATTAATGATGACAAATTCGGTGTCTGACCAGAGGCGACGACGACGATGACGACAACGGGCGTAAGGCCGATGACATGTAGCAAAAAAGCTTCACAAAAAAAACGAATGGACCACGATGCAGTTCACTTTCAAATGTGCAAGAACAAGCAAAATGGTCAAAAGGAGGAGAAAATAAGACAGCCGTACTAAAGTGGCAGAGATTGTGTATTAATAATTTCCAGTATAAAGACATAAGAAAAGTGCATTTGGTGTTTGTATAATGTACTAAAAAGTAGCCTTTAAGATGTACAAGAACTAACCCGTTATTATAAGTAACGCTTTGTTCTCCGCTGCCGTGAACGATGTGACGACGTGCGTCAATGCACATTTTTGTCATTGCAGTTTTGCCATTGCATGGGAAATAAAGCTGTTTGGTGCAAAAGTGTTTGTAACGTTAATCAGTAGTGTGTGCGTTCCGTGTCTGTTGCTGCACCGTGACGCATCGTGCGCATTAGTGCGCGCCACATGGCCTTCGAAAAACGTTGCGGACAACGTTTTGTAGTGTGCTGTTGCGCGTTCGGCTTGGGTGTTTTAGCTTCGTTCTTTGTACGATTGGGCCCATGGTGTGTGGATACATAAGATTGCGATTAGAATTAAATGCACACAGAATCGCTATTCAGAGTGACCTTCGTATCTCTCGCTCTCTATCGCACTTTACTCAACTTTAATTTTTCTTTTTCGATTCGTTCTGCAACCGTTTCCGCGTGATTTGATTCATTATCATTATTGGTTCTCTCCTTTAACCGCCGTGCGAAAATGATCTGCCGAAAACTGCCGAAAATGCTCGGTGCAAATGCTTCCATTTCAATAGCGTTTGATAATAATTGGTGAGCGTGGTGGTGGTGGTGATTGGGGCCGCCCCGATGTTCGCGTTTTCCGAATGATGCAATTTTCTTTTAATTTTCCTCCGCCGCCCGGTAGTGTGCTGCGGTGTAATGGTACGCGGTATGAAAATTAAGTGCCATTCATTATGAATTGATTTTAAATTGTTAGTGTTGGTGCTGTTGTTTTTGCTTTTTTCGCTTCAAAGAAGAAGCGCAAAGTCTACGAACTAAGGAAGGTGTTAAAGAGTGTGTGTTTCTGCTCAAACCAATCATAAATTCACAATAAAAAGTGCAATATCTTTTTTGTTAGGAAAGCAGCACACAAGTCCTTTCAGGTGCGGAGATAGAGCTAATAGAAAAACATTCATCCGTGTTTATGGTCGTCATAAAAATGGATACTTGAAAGACTTAACTACATGCATATAAAGCGCGCACTCAGCAACCGACCGCTCTACTCCCTGTACTGTCCTGTTCTCCTTGTGTGAGCAAAAGAATCCGTCGAATGGATGCACAGAAACGTCTGAAAAAGACACACACACGTACAAGGAAGACTGTGCAAAAAAGGTGCATCAAAACGTGATGATGCACCCCACCGCAGAAGACCGTTTTCATCGTGTTGGTTGTTTTTTTTTGTGTATATCCATTTATTTTTCCCTTTACATTAATATGGGATGCAACGAACCTTGGAGCAAACGGGCAGAGACTAATGGGAATACCTTGGCATATTATACGGTGGCAGTTTTTTGTTGCCGTGTTGTGTCGTGTGTTTCGTGTTCTTGGTTACCACATGGCCAAGGTAAAACGACGACAGTCGAGAGCGGTCGAGATGGTTTCTGCGAGTGCATCCTCTACTGCACAGTGGCGATGATGATGATGGTGTAGGTTGGATTAGATGACAAGTCACGCGTGTCCTGCAATTAATCATGTCCCTTGTAGCAGTCATACTGTCGCTGTTGGCAAATCATTTAACTGGATAGTATAATCAGAAAATGTACATCGTTCTTAACACACATTGAGGGTGATGGTTTCGGTATTTTATTTATGCAGGAAATACGTACTTTTTTAAGTACGAGGTAAATAAAATATAATTGTTGCTGTGCTATTGTGAGAAGGGCGATAGAATTTATTCGTAATGGATTGAGAGAAAACTTCCAAACCTCTTTTTAAACGCATCTTGTCCTAAGTTATACACCGTTACTTAAAGCAGCTCTTAACAGGAGTTACTTAAAACACTAACAGGAGAGATAGACGCGCTTTTACTTAAACTGCTGGCAAATATCAATCTTAATGTTATTAACATCCATGAACTTTTTGTTACTATTGACTTTTGAGGTTTACACAACTATTGACTACCATTATTGTCTATAGAACTGCACGTGCTTTTAGTGAAAATCAGATTTTGATTCTCTAACGGGCCTGCGCCAGGGAGACGGGCTTGTTTGTCTCCTATTCAATCTGGTGCTTGAGAGGGTCATCCAAGATTTGGAGGTGGAAACTTCAGGGACAATCTTCTATAAGAGTCAATCCAGGTCGTGGCATACGCTGATGACATAGACATCATTGGTTTGAAGATTTCCTATGCAGCAGAAGCTTACCAAAGGATCGTGCATGCGACCTGAACCTCAGGTTCGAGATCAACAAGGATAAAACCAGCTGTCCTGCTAGCAAACACTGATTTACGCAGGAGTGATGTACAGATAGGTGATCGCACCTTCGAAATCGTCCAAAACTTCACCTATCTGTGGTCAAAAGTCCGCACCGAAAACAACATAGTTATCGAGTTGGTTGCCAACCGGTTATACTACAGCCTGAGGTATCTTCTCCACTCAAAACTTATGCCATTTTTTTTTGTATGTATTTTGACGTTTATCGGCTGCAATATACTGCTAACTCTTCATACATACTTAAATCCACAACTAATCAGTGCCTTTTGCGATTAATTTTTTTTGTTAGAGCAAAGCAAGAGTTGTGCCTCGATTCCTTAAAGTGTTTGCTCATTTATTTCGATAAAAGTATGTCAGTTTGTGACGCACTTTGCGAACCGAGTGTGCTGCCGGTGGCGTGTGATGCACTCAAGCTTGGAGTGGATTGCGTTGTGTGTGTGTGTGTGTGGGAAGACAAGCAAAAGAAAAAAAACCAGCACACTCTATAAGAGTCAATCCAGGTCGTGGCATACGCTGATGACATAGACATCATTGGTTTGAAGATTTCCTATGCAGCAGAAGCTTACCAAAGGATCGTGCATGCGACCTGAACCTCAGGTTCGAGATCAACAAGGATAAAACCAGCTGTCCTGCTAGCAAACACTGATTTACGCAGGAGTGATGTACAGATAGGTGATCGCACCTTCGAAATCGTCCAAAACTTCACCTATCTGTGGTCAAAAGTCCGCACCGAAAACAACATAGTTATCGAGTTGGTTGCCAACCGGTTATACTACAGCCTGAGGTATCTTCTCCACTCAAAACTTATGCCATTTTTTTTTGTATGTATTTTGACGTTTATCGGCTGCAATATACTGCTAACTCTTCATACATACTTAAATCCACAACTAATCAGTGCCTTTTGCGATTAATTTTTTTTGTTAGAGCAAAGCAAGAGTTGTGCCTCGATTCCTTAAAGTGTTTGCTCATTTATTTCGATAAAAGTATGTCAGTTTGTGACGCACTTTGCGAACCGAGTGTACCTGTTTCAGTTCCACTGCTGTGACTGCGATGTTTTGATTGACTAAAGGTGACTTAAAATTTTGATATTGTCAAGCTGAAGTCATCATAGAATACAATGCCATGTTTGTGGTACAAGTTGTCACCTTTTAACTTACCTTTTGTACCTAGTTTTAACCATTTTCAGTTCATTTTTGACAAATAGCAAATGTATTAACTGAGTTCCAGCAAATGTATTAGCTGTTACAAAAGCAATCGTGTCGAAAACAGAGTTTGCTCCAAATAAAATGAAAATAAAATGTCTAAATGATGCTTGCGAAGGTGCGTGACTTTTGAGTATATTAGTTATCAGCTTACCTTAACTCTATTGAAGGTAATTTAGTTACTTAATATGTTACCTTTTAATAACATTAAGTGTTGCCTTGAACTTTTTTTCTCTCTCGTCATATCATGTCACATCGTATCATCGTGCCTTGTCAAAATGGTGTTGTCACCTACATGCCAGATAGTGCATTTTTCTTTACTGTTTTTGTGTGAATTAACGATTGCACCAGTTTCTTACGTTTCGCACCCTTTAAAAGAAAAACACGAATCCGTGCTAAGAAGTACTATTGACCGTGGCGCCGGTTGTGTGTTTTGTCTCGCGTAAAGCGTAAAACGAAGCCTTCCATTTTGCATACGCGCTTGAATGACAGACGTAAGTGCGACCTAAACGGAGGCAAACGGTAGAAGCAGAGAATAATAAAAGCATTACCGACATAATGCACGCCGCGCAATGTGTTACACGATGGCGTAGGATGCGAAAATGAGCATAAGAAGATGTGTGCGTGTGTGTGATATGGTGAAGAGAAAATGAATTGACAGCTGGCCGCACATTACGCGTAAAACGAGTGAAAATAAGATAGTCAAGTGTCAAAGAACTTGCCGCCCCACACCGACAATGGTAAAGATGATGATGATGATGATGTTGGTGACAAGCACCGGAGAGAAACACAAAAAAAAACAGAAGGTGTGAAAATCATAACCACTAGAAAGCAAAGCCGCGCGTGTAAAATGAAAAGAAAATCATGCTGCCGGTGGCGTGTGATGCACTCAAGCTTGGAGTGGATTGCGTTGTGTGTGTGTGTGTGTGGGAAGACAAGCAAAAGAAAAAAAACCAGCACACACACACACATCCGATTTGTACGCGTGTGTGTGTGTGTTTGCAAAGTGAAGCGCGCGCGAGATTGTGCGAAAACCAGCCCGCGCATCGGAGCGACGCAAACCGGGGGCGAAATGAACATTACATAAATAAATTTCTTGTGCCTGGTGGTTTCGCGACCTACGACAACAAAATAAAATTCAATGTACGGTTCGCTTCGTTCGCGCGCCGCCTTCTGTAGCTGCGAGGAGAGCGGCACACAGTACACACTCACACAAACGGGTGGTATAAACGACCATAAAAAAAAACAACAATCACTAACAATCAACCCCCGTCCCCCATTTTGGGTGGTTGGTTTCTTTTTTTTTTTGCTTGCTTGTATGTCCCTCGTTCTGTCGCGAATTGTGCGCGGTCTCGTTTTCTCTCTTGTTAAGCGTGGCGAAGTGAAAAAAAACAACGCACATGGGAAACAGCACGATCAAAGCCAGCTTCGATGACGTATGACAAAGCGAGTTGAGTGTCAAACGGTACGCTTAAGCCAGTGGTCAAATAAAGTTGCTGGCCGAATGTTGCTGGCGAAATGTATGGAATTTGACAGCACCAAAGTGGCTGGCAACTTTTCAAGCTGTCAAATTTCATACATTTCGCCAGCAACATTCGGCCAGCAACTTTATTTGACCACTGGCTAAGTGCGTGCCGCTACGTGTAGGTGTGTGTGGTTATTGATGAGCAAGCAGGAGAGTAAGCTTGTGTACTTACTCCGTCATGGCTGTGTAGACGCGAGAGAGAAAGCAAGAGCGAAATAGTGTGCTTTTTACTTCAATGTACACAGGAAATGAGACCCGATGTGTGCGGCTCGACACCACGTGGAGAGACTTCCTAGAAAAAGTCAATGGAGCTTGCTAATGGAAGGTACATTTAGGCGACAGTATGTTAACTTCCTCAACTTAGTGACTTTTAGCTAGGTGTTGCTAAGTGTTTACATTAGAAATAAATATAATTTAATGCTTCGAACATCAACTAAACTAGGATGGAACAGTTTAAGTAACCTAAACTACAAAATTTGACATTCAGAATTAGAATGACCTGTTCCATCGTCTTTAGGATAAATTGTTACCAAAATACCAAAGGGTAGAATCATTCCAACACTGCAACCACATCTCACATGACGTTAAAATTCCAATACGCTTGCCCGTACAAGACCTCCCTGTATTGTACAAGGTTTAAATCGCCCGCACCCTTCCTATTTGTTTTTAGCAGCTGAGTTCCGGAAAATCAGCACCTATATCGCACAAAATAATGACAATAAAAAAACGGGCAAAAGGTGTAGTTGACGACATGCGCAAAAACAACACTCTCTTCTGCCATCGTCTGCTTTGCTGACTCGGTTGGATGGTGCATCATGTCCTCACCCTTTAACAGTGTATGTGCAATGCTCCAAAATGTCTGTCCTAGAATGGCGGCAGCCCGAACATGAAAATGCTGTACATATTCCAAAAATACAGCACACACACAAAAAAAGTCCCCCGTAAACGACCGGATGTCAAAGCGATTTCCGGGAAAAGACGATTTCCGTCAGACGTCGGCAAAACGCGTGGTACGGACGGGGTCCCCCTAGCCCGTAAAAGTGACAACGTGTATAACTCTTTAAACTGTAATCAGAACTTTCGGGTTGTAGAAGTTTGTCTATTTTTTTTTCTTCTCCCTATGTAGTACTTCTGTTGGCAACTTATCAGATCAGAAAGTTTCCCGAAGAAAAAAAAAGGTACTCCGAAAGTGTGTACTATTTCTAGCTGTTTTTGTTTCCCGGTTCTCTCTAGACAGCTCAATATGAAAACAAAACGATTCGATTTGACACATTTTAGACAGCAAAAATCGGCGCTCGGGAACTAAAAATAGTTGCACATAAACTAAAGCTCCATTAGCAACTACTGGTCGCAATTATCGGCTGGGCGAAAACGGGGCCAACAAACTGCAAGATTCTGATCGTACCTTATAAACGGGATTCACGCAGGCAAATAAGGCAGGTCGATTTAAAAACGCCGTTTGACATTTTCGATTCGATAGTATTTATTATTGCCGTTGCTGATGATCGCGAAGAATGCCGGGAATGGAATGTGTCTCCGTTGCTAACCTCCCCAAAAACGTTTGACTTTGTTCTCTGTGCACCCTTATTTTTCGTTCGCCAAATCTAAACACGTTCTCTTTCACTCTTTATTGTGAATACATGCATACAGATTGGGAATTATTTGTATTTCTTTTCCTTTTGCCTTCTCTCCCGTGCTGTGTCTGTCGCAAAAAAAAATGCGAAACAGTTTGTTGATCTCTCGCTCCTCAGTAATATGTGTTCTGCTAACAATGCGAAAAAAGCAAGCTAAATCGTTTCTTGTTCCCTTCTTCCAGTGGTTTGTTTGTCGGATCGGACTCGGCAACCCTCCAACACGGTTCCTGCTTACAATGCTGTTTGCGTTAATTTTGCATCACTTTTAGTTTCGACACCGGGCAACCATGTCACTTTGCACTCTCGTCTATTGCTATTTTGGAATGAATTCTATTTACACCACACACAAACACACACGCCTGCATCTTGCTGTTTCTTTTTTTGCTGGCGCGATCATTGCAACACAATGTTTGTTTTGACTTGCAGGCAGATGTGTGTTACAGCTCTGGCCGTAAGAAAATTATCCCGTGGGACCTCTACTACCGGTCCCATCCGAGCTCAACCTACTTTACTTGACCAACGGTGTCGTGCGTGTGTATGGCAGAGCGAGACGAGGCCAAGGAAGGTTGTTGACCTTCTGGGATTATATTTATTGCGTGTAAAGCATCGCTCACATCACTGCTGAGCGTGTGTTTGTGTGCGGACCAGTGTGAATACGTTTTGACATTGCGAAATCGTCGTCATCGACGCCTGCCCCATTCTGCGTGTATTCTGTATTCTTGACGGACACTAGATCGATGTTAAGTCTCGCAATACTCTGGCATCCCCGCTATGGAACCGAAAACCTTGATTGGAGAGATTAACTTGTCTCGTAGTGTGGAGCTCTCGCATTGGCGAAGTGTAGTCCCGAGCGGGTTTTGTGTGTTCCATTCCACCCACCATCTTCGTAGGTGAATGTTTATTTACCTTTACTCGCGTGAGATTTAAATAGCTTTAAATCTCTTCCGGGAGGGCTGTCGGTGGGAGGTAGTACGGGCAGCTGCGATTTAAAGCAACGTCTATGTGGAGGCGATTTCTCGGTTGGAAAGGTAAAGTTTATTTGTAAACCGTTTGCGCGCGATTATTGATCCGATTTCAATCCCTTCATTGCGCCATTGCAGCACTGTTGCACGCTGATCTGTCAGACGATCATAGCATAGTTAATGTAATGGATGGTCCGATGGTTTGGCTCGGAGGGAAAGGTTAATGTGTGGTCATCATTCCATACGAATGCCATCAATATCAATTGTAGCAATCGATTCAATTGTACTAAAAGATCGTACAGACTTCGAGACCAACTTCGTTTACATTTTGCAAGGCTCACTGTGATTAGCAAACGCCTCATTGCACACCAATGCAATCAGTTTGACAGCGATGAACCGACGATTTGACAGCTAGTTGACACTCGAGGAGTATCCGCCACACGTTTATAGTGTGTGATGTCATCGTACACGAGCGACGTCTTCGTTCGATTACACATGAATCAGTGCCACATACATGCTTTTCTGCTGCCAAGAACCGAAGCTATCAGTGTGCCCCCGTACGCACTGAAACGAGAAATAAGCGCACATTCGTTTGGTTGATGTATGTATGTACAGGTGTGCGTTTGTCTATACTACCGGCCGAGAGAGGTAACAATGTTTACTATGAACGGTGTCTGTGCCGCCCGGTGCGTGTGTTCTCTGTGCGGCACTGTAGTAGTAGATTCTACTGGTGGCGCTTTGTTTCAAGAACTCGGCTCTCATCCTGAGTACGTAGCCGAGCGAGCGAACAATTTCCATCTCATTCATTCCCGTGTGTGTATTTCGGCTTTTTGACAGTGAGATTAAACCGAACAGTGCCCCGGGATCTCCGGTACATCAGGAAAACGAACCAAAAAATAATTGCGTTTATCGGGGGTTATGTGGAGTCTACGTGTTTTTTTTTTAATACCGCATGCTTACGAAACCCTCTCTTTGTTTCCGATTCTTTTTTTTTGAGGCCACGGTCATAACCGCGCACCGCGTATACGTATAATATTCTGCCGATGTGTGTGTGTGTGTGTTTGTGTGTTGCCTATGTACGGAAAAGACGACGACCAGTGCTCCATAATCATCTCCACCGTCGTCATCGCCGCCGTATTATCGCGTATCGTCGTCTCTCGCGTATCGCTAGTCGATCGAGATTTGTTGTGTATCGTCTGTACGAACGAAGGAAAGAAGAGAGAAGGAAGCAAAAAGAGGACGACGACGACGACGACGACGCAACACACACCGATTGCAATGCGAAGGACATTGACATTGTGTTCAGTTCGCTTTCGACCTCTGGGGCCCGTCCCCCCAGATTCACGCACCCTCCGTCCGTCTCCCCGCATTGGTGTGCGCTTGCCTGTCTGCGGGTTTTTGTTTTATTTTAGCGTCACGTTACATTCGTCGCGTTTTTTGCCGGTCAATCCTTCCTAGCCGATGCACCAACAAGGGCGTATAAAATGTTGCGGCATCTGTCTGATGGGAATTTTGCGTTCTTTTTTTTTCTCTCTCTCTTTCCTAGCTGTCAAAGTTTATGGAGCATCGATTTATAGAAAGAATACAATTGCGCTATAAAAGTTATTCATTTAATGCTTGTTTGACACTTTACTTACTTACGCATCGTGCCGGGGATATGTCATTCCTAAACTGTAAAATTCCATCGATCGTTTATTACTATTTTCATCGGTTTATTACCAACGGTCTGATCGATTTGATCGCTGTTTAACAGCCATAAATCTAGTTATCACTTCATCGAGCGATAAAGATCATTCTTCTTCTGTTTGTGTGTGGGTTTTTCGTATATCTGTCATATAAAATCTCCCATTGTTCTGGTGCGTCAGCTCGCGAGATCGGATCGGTCATAAAAACGGATCTCGTTTGAATAATTTATTCCACAAATCTGTCTGCTTTGCTCCTATGCCTTATTTTGACTGTATTGTTCCCTGATTTTTAATCGTTCGTTCCATTGCCTGTTGCGCGTTTCTCTCTCCCTCTCCGCCAAGAACCATTAAACCTATGATGCATTTCCCCATCCATCTTCTTGCATCGGTGTATTAGAGTGTGTCAGTGGTGTGTTGGTGGTATGTCTTAGCTTGAGGCTAAGAACTGGTTTTTTCGTTTTATTTTTCTCTCTAGCGGGTTCTAAGCTACTGCCAAACCAAATGGGGCGACGCAGCAACTTTAGAAACTCGATCGAATCTAACGCTCGTTGGCTCCTCCTAACCTCGTTCGGAAAAGGTTATAATTTATGTGCTAAATTAACGACGATGAAATGTTTCGTGGTCAATAATCATCACACAAATGGGGGTTGTCGGTTGTCGTAAATGTTTATTATATTTGAACAAAAATTCCATTAACTACGGGACGTTTCGCTTTGCTGTCTAGGTCAAACGGCAGGAATGATTTGTGAGACAGTAGGGAGAATTTTTTCTTGAGCATACTTTACATTAAATGCATTTTTGTCCTGTATAGTTTGTGTTCGATTGCACTGTACTGTGTCGCGTCATTTAAATATTAATTTTTATGCAAGTTTCCATATAAGCGGCGTATGACCTATATTTCTGGCTTTGGCTACTCCACCTTCAACGCCCCACTCGTCGGTAACTTCAGTGCAGTTCCAATTCCGTCATCAGTCAAGGGTGTTTTTTTTTTCATAATAAAACTCTCAAACACAAAACCGATTCCGATGGCTGACATGGAAGGAAACAGAACTGCACACTTTTTGACAGCTTTGGTAGCAATAAACTATTTTTTCGCTCATTGTCCAGATCCGGATCTGGCCTATTTTAAGTTTGGTAATGGTGTTGTTGGTTTTTTTTATGAACATTGTTATCTGCATTAAAATGATATAATAAAACTAACATGGCGTTGTTTTCTTTTCATTCTTTTTTCTGCAGGTGAGGCGAACTTCGATGATGGCGTTTCGAGTTTTTCAGCTGGAATGCAGTATTTCGATAGGTGTAAGAATTTATTGAAAGTATGCCTAATATTTTGGATCTCTTCGCTGATCGTTACACGCCATGGCGCGATGCCAGCTTTATATCTGCATCAACTTACATTGGCTGGTCTGTTAAATGGGATATTCTTTTTCTTGGCTTAATGACCTATTAGGACATGCTGGTCTGGGGTAAAAAATCAGCACCGACAACATCATAGATGTTGAGTTACGCACTCAACTACAGCCTGAGGAAACTTCTACACTCAAAATACCTGTCGCGAAGGACGAAGCTGGAACTGTATAGATCCTTTGTAGTACCAGAACTGACATAAGCCTCTGAGACATGGAGTCTGTCCTCATCCGAGATCAGAATACTCAGAAGAGTTTTTAGCCCCCTGTAATACGCCTCTGAGACACGGACTCTATCCAGACCAGGATTCTCAAAAGAAGTTTTGCCCTCGTATGTGCTGACAGAAAATGGAGGAGTCGCTACAATAATAAGATCTACAAACTATATGGTGAACTCACCATCGTGCAGCGAATTATAATTACCAGGTTCTTGTAGGCTGGTCATGTCATGAGAATGATACCGGGCGATCTAGCCCTCAAAGATCTTTTAGGGCGTCTCCCTAAAAGAACAGTAATGATATGCTGACTAATATGCACTGATGGCGTTGATGCCTCCGCGAAAACGGCCAGGATAATGGTTTGGAAGACGACGGTGTTAGACACTGAGCGGTATCGAGGATTGTTGCAAGCCTTATTGATAGCAGCGTATTGGATAATCAATCCAAACTACGGAGGAACGCTCCGGAAGGGGTTTCGATCTCTAGTCCTACCATATGAAGTGTTAAGCCAATATCTCCTCCACAACCAAACCTCTAAAAGGGATATTATCTCCATCCAAATTTCCCTCGCTGGTGATCTGCTAATAAAGTAGTGAAAGATAATTGCTCTGTCACATTGAACTGCTTTTCCCCATTTCTTTGTGCGGTAAATCTACGAAACTCTTTTCATCTCAAATCGGCGCGCTACTGGACAAATTACGTTAATCATCAGCAGCTAAAAAAAGACTCCCACAAACCACAATCTAATCACGGTTCGGCAATCGTAGTCCCCATTAGGTTTCCCTTTTCTTACCCAACCAACCAAGCAAAAGCAAATGATTTTTCAGTGCAAAATCTCCCAAGGTACGTCATGCGTGCAAACCACACCGTGTTGTTTCACCCCGGGACATAATACCGGCCGATGCACTTTTAGTGTGCCGCCGACATTTTTCTGTCTGTGTTTGCGGTGGTGGTGGTCCTCCACGCCTGTGACGGACGTGATTTGCGGGTTTGTTTTTTGTTGTCCATTTTGGCCCTCATCTCTCACTGCGCGCCAACACAGGAACAAGATGAATCCTCCCGGGCCGGGTGGAAGATCGTTCAGTGGTAGTTCTTTGTCTTGTTTCGAATTGCAGCACAACCCACCACCGCCGCTGCCAGATTTGTTTGTTACCTCGGTTTTTTTTGTTGCGTTCCATTTTCTCAACCTTCTTCAACCTGAAAACGGGCGCTGGGTTGCATTTTGAGCTGAGGCGACGGCGCAACATTGATTTTTTTGTTCGCTTTTCCTTGGCAGAAGAAGGTTGTGAATGCAACGGTTATATCGAAAACGATTAACATCATGCACCCTAAAACCCTTCCTGCTTTTGTCTTGTCGTGCTTTTTTCGTTTTGTTTTGTGAGGTCTTGTTTGATATTGTTCCTCTAACAGTACCTACGCCGGAGGTAATTATTGAAGTTTCTCTGTTTTTTGTTGTTGTTGTTTCCAAGCAAAATGAACTTTTTTGTTATGCTTATTGCAACAGCAAACACAGCAATACAGAAAATTGATCAACTCGTTTTTTTTTTGTTAGTCTAAATGCATGATGCGGTAATCATTAACTACACGGACATGTCGGTGAGAAACAAAAACCATTACAAGTTTATTAGCGACCCTGCACATCAAGAACAGCACAAGACTCTAGTCTCTGCGAGGAGCAGAGACACCCTGACTGACACTTACGGTGTGACGAAATTATTCAATCACTTTGACTAATGCGGGTGTTATTGTAGTTCAATGGGAAGGTCTCTTGCTTTACATATCCTATTCATGCCATAGTGTCTCTTATATCGTCATGCATTGTATTGTCATTAAGTATGGAAGGAAAAAAGAAGTGCAGTTGCATCGTTGCACACATTAAATAGGCATTAGTCGAAGTCAGTACGTGTTCATGGCGAATGCTTGAATGCTTTTGTAAGTTAACTAACTTTGGGCATCTTTATTATCTATTTTTTCTCCACGATTGCCTTATTTTTCACATTTGGTATAATTAACATACATTTTTAATGTGTTGTTCTTGTTTTTACTTAATTCTGTTGCAGTAACACGAAATGTTTATTAATGTTTCGCTGGATTAGGAACATCTGAGCAATGCTGGGCTACGATCGTTCTGAGGTCATTCGAATTCTTCGTGAAATCATTGGGAGTTGGTGTTCATCTGTGTTCTAGTCAATCATCAATTTTGAAAATCGAAGATTAAAAATCTAGAATAAATGTATTGTGGAGCACATTAGGAGCAGGCCAAAAAAGAAGAAGAAGAGAAGAATTAATGTTTAATGACTTCAAAGTCTACCTTTGTTTTAAGACAAAATGATGTCCTAATGTTTATTGTCCAAGGAAAGTGTCTAATTGATTGTCATAAATTTAAAAGTTTTAATTAAACTAAACCTTAAATCTAGTAGCATTATTGGTGCATTGTCCTTGATTTTTGCTTGAAATTTAAACAAGTTTAAACTACCTAAAAAACTAATACTGGGACCGGTGCTAACGACTGTTCAGGTACAGGTTAATGATGAAAAACACGCATGAAATGGTAGTCTAATATTCATCCCGAGTGTTTAATACCATAGAAGTCTAACTAAGAATATGAATGTAGCATCCAAATGTAACAATGTTCCTATAGAAAAACGATATCGTATTTCTTTGTAAAGAAAAAAGTAATGACCCGTGAATTTTGTAACATTTTTGGAAGTATAAAATGTGTCTCATGCTATCCCCTTAATCGCTGTTAGAAGTATCCTATATTATGTATACGCAAAGACTTAAACAACTGTATTATCTGTACCAAACAATAACACACGAAGGCTCAAAGTACATTCAGAGTACGGAAACGCATCACCAGCTTTTTTTGCGAATGAAAACGTAGAGCAAAACAAATCCCCAACCCATATGCATCATCATCATCATCATCCTGCCTCGGCATCCGCCTTCTGTTGGCGCGACACCGTCCAAGTGTGCCGCACGCCAAGAGACACTTCCTCTTGCTTTTCTCCTTGCACGTTGCATTCGTTGCATCTGCGGTTAGTGTATGTGTGCAGTTGGTAGGGTGGTGGTGCATGGCACAGTACGGTTTAATATGTTTTTTTTTGTTTAATAATAAACAGAAAAGCGTTCAAAGAGAAGCGAGCGAGCGAGCGAGCGAACGAACGACGGGATTCCGCCGCATAGCATAAACAAGTGCGATAGCGAAAGAGCGAGAGTGAGATGGGCGTAATCTCTCTCTTGTTCTCCCATTCACGCATTTGGGGTGGTGTGTTGTTGATGTTTAACATGCTGGAGGTGAGGGGGGAGCAGAGGAATCACGCAGCAAGTGCATCGAACTTTTGACTTAACGCGAGAGAGTAAGGCTCTCACGCTCACGGCATGGCATGGATGATGGGAGATGGGGGTGTCTGGGAGGGTGGAGAAGGCCTCGTGGGGTGGTAAAAAAAAAGGCGGAAGTATAGTAGTATGCAGCTGTGCGCGGCCGCGATGTTACCATGGTAACGTCGCGTGTACCGTGTGTAGTCTCTGCGTACACACACATCGCTAAAAACGACTTCTGATGTGTGTTGTATAAGGCTAGGATGGAGCAGAGCGGAGCTATCAGTGGGGGACTGTGGGCGAAAAATGTATGAGGAATGTACAAAAATGAAAAAAAAAACACTAAACATAAAAGCCTCCAACGTTTTCTCTCATTTGTTCTCGTTGACCATTGCGAAGCAGCAACGTTTGAGCGAGAGCAGATCTCGTGTGATCGATTATTCGCTCTTTTGAGCGCTCTCACACATCAGCAGCAAACCTTCCCAGTAAGGATAGTACGCGCGCGGTCTGTGAATTATTTTCAATAGCACTGTAGGTCGTTTTATTTTCGCCCTCACTGTTGCTCCACGAATCTGTCTGTAGGTGTGTGCGTGTGTGTATTGTGCGGGCGCTGCATACCTTCATGGTACGGTTTACACCAAACATGAACACAACATCAGAGAAAAGAACCTGTCATTATGTTTAAAGCGAACGAGGAAGTCAAAATGCAAAGGATTGAAAAGCCAGACGAGACTGGGTGATGATTTTCCAAGAAAAGTTGCTCCAGCCACTGTGGTTATTGCGTGGTTGATGCGTCGTTTGCTGTGCGTTTCTGTTGCCGGAATTCAGAAGAAAAAGTTTATTAACATCAGTAAATCTCTATCTTCAAGAATTTTTGATCAAACCTCCGCATAATGAAACGTCGCACGAATATCAGTCCTAGAGTTGCCTCGGTTCCGATAAGCACGCAGACCCAAAGTACGCGAATAAGGGGGCCTGGAAAGACTGAACGTGGAAGGCAGAATCGGCCAACGTGTCGATATGTCACGACGCAACCACCCCGAGAGATTAAGACCTTACGCGTTTGACACATGAATGATGTGCTTTGTTCCGTCCACTACCTACTGCCGGGGCCAGTGTGTGGTGTAGTTGTGAATGAAGGGGCCAGTTCAGCTGATAACCAAACAAGCCACATTCTTATGCTATTAACGTGGTTCGACCGTAGCGTAGAAGGTTACGTCCCGGTCTCACACTCTTGTTTGCCCCACATTATCACCAACGTGTGTCTCGTTGTGTGCGTTTCTTGGGCAAAAAGGGATGCGATGAAACCTAACCCAAAGCGTTGAGACTTCGCGTCGTTTCCCTGTAGGGCGCCATACGATAAGGGCCGATGAATGTTGTACACTTTCTAAAGGAAAGTAAAAATAAACCAACTTTACATTCATACAGAAACGATATTTGTGTACACAGACAGTGTATTTTGTCTCTAAATGTTCGGCAGCAGCCCACCCATCGGAGTACAATAGTTCCCACGGTCTCTGGTTCCACTGACGTGATGCTAAGATTAGTTTCTTGGAAAAAAAAATGTGTGTGCGTGTTTGTGCTTCTTACGTCCCGATGTTTGTTCACGTATGTTCCAACAACGCTCAACGGCGACATGTAGATAAGAACGGTGACGTGTGTCAGTGCCACCGTGCCCCAAACTAAAAGAGATCTGAGGAAACTTTGTACAAACGGTGCGTGAGGGTTGCACCTGCCGAGTAGTTTTCTAGGAATAGGTTGGCCAACCTGTTTATCTGAGAGTTTGCAACCAACAGTGCATTGCAACACGCAGAAATTTGTGTGTTTAATCGTGCCTGGGGATGTGGTTTCAGTTATTGTAACGATTAGATAAATATTACGTAAACGAACAGATGTTTTCGTATGCATGTTTTATATGTGAAAGGCATATAATGTTTTCAAGTTGCTTCGATAGCTAGGTTTTACAATGGAAGTTGAAGAGCAAATGTGTATAACAATAATCAAAAGTGTTCAAAATTTTTTTCATAACCTTCTTCAAGTGCAACTCTTAAGGCTGTTGGATAGTAGAACCAATGTGTGTCGTATAGAATAGGGATATGTTAAAGTAAGCTGTTAAAACATTATCTCCTCAAGATTAACACTATCTTCAATAATTCCAATAACTGAAGAAAGAACTAGTCCTAAGTTCTTTAGACTTCATAAAATTGCTCTACAGTCACACAGACTTCCAGTGTTAGCCTCAAGACATCCTCAAGCTTAGGAGCTATTATTCAAGCGGTAGCATTTGAGTGGAATTCAGTGATGTACAACAGTGATTTTGTTGTGCGTCACTTAGAGAGCGTCATCTTAGGTTATTTCGACACATTAAGGACCTAAGCAACGCTTTGGTGCCTCTTCCTATTACATGGAAATTGAAAGATTTCGCATAGTTTGGGGAAATTCTCCATCTTTAGGATGGATGCTGCAGTAGTAAGGGATAAGTTATCTTAGAAAATGAAGTTGTGTACATATTTCATTGTTTGCTTCACAATTCATAACCACGCTACTACTCTTCCGTACATCATCCGTCAAACGACGCAAAATTCACTTCATATTTTACGTCTCATACCAATTCGTAAGTTTGCACAAGTCGTTGCGTCCTTCCAACACATGCATTTGCAGTTAGAATGCGGTTCGCCTCGTTCGAATAGGTAACCAAGTCTTCTGTCCCCTCTACTTCGTACCGTTGCTCGCACAGTTTCACAATAGCCCCGTCCGTCGTACGCTGGCAAAGACTATACCCGTAAAGAAACCTTCCCGACATCAACTTGCCCTGCTGCTTAAGCAGTCACTACGCCAGCATGAAGATGATGCCCTTCGGCTCCAACATGGGGGTCTCCATTGGTGTGCACCGTTCGTTCGTTTTAGTGTGTATGTGTGTGTGTGTGGTGTTTTTTTCCTCCGATTTTAAGTAGCCCACCAACAAACCGGGACAACGTTAACCTTGATGCAGGTTTTTTTTTGCTGGTAACAAAATGGACAACACCACACCAGACGACACCACATTGCATCCGGGGGATGGATGGACGGTGCAGCACGATGATGCACACACCACCACCAAGCGGAGAGACCAGTGTGGAAACCCAATCACGCAAAAAACACAACACGCACACACTGGCACACAAATGCACGGCCGTGTGCAGTGCTAGAAGTGTGGTAAACCCACACGCGGATATCACAGCACCGGAACCAACATGGCTGAGACCGTGCATTTGAAGCGAAACGAGAAGAAGAAGAAGGCCTCCCAACACTCTCGCCCCAACACTCTCCCTCATATCCTCCGGGGTTTAGTTGGTTATGGCGGAGGGTCAAAGCGGCTGAGTTGCATCGCCCGAGAGAGCAAAACATGAAGGTGAAACTCGTACACAAGTTGTCGAGCCCCGAACATGATGATGGCACGGATGTCGTCAAGCCTCAGCTCCGGTTCCTTTCCAGGGCGGCACAAAAGCACAGCCACAGTTCAGTTGGTAAGAAATAAAAAAGCGTTTTAGTGGGGTTGGTTTAAGTTCGGCGCGGTTCAGACTGAACTGCAAATGTAACTAAATAACCGAACGACGACTCTTCGGCATTCGAGAGTTGCCTGAAGCGGGCGTAGGTCGAACGATTTTTAACATGCCTTTGCTGGCCACCTCGTGCCACGGAGGTGCTAATAGGGTCACGGTCGCAGTGAGTGGATTAAGCTCACTGATGAACACCGTGAAATTGTTGCTAGGCAGGAAATGAAGCGATCCGAACCGTTCGGCCGGAACTTGTAGATTTTGATAATCAATATTACATTTGATTATTTGTCTGATTGTTGTTATGAGATTGTTTCGAGGAAAGTGTTATGTTCCTATTCTGTTCCTTCTTGTGTTATTACCTAACATGAAAAGCATCTATCTTTTTAAAACTTTTCTATTTGACATTTTGGCTGCGTACTAGAGATGCACACCACGTGCTCACTGACGCCTATCGTTACCCATGTTGACAGTGTTTTATGCAAGAGATGCGTTTGGTTCAAGTTCTTTTGTTTTTTTTTTTTTGGTATCTCGATCATGTAGAGCAAAGTTAGGGCTCAGTTGGCTTTGTTACCCTTCACAGAAGGTGTCAAAAACTCGACCTCCTTGTGATGGTACGTGTGAAGGCGAAACGATGTTAAAAAGACGCAACCCAAAAGACCCCGCGAGCGTACGGTGAAGCATCGTTTGATGTTTTGCCGCTTGAGCCGGCTCGGAAAGGTACGAAAACGCCAACTGTAAACCTAACGTTGGTGGCTGTGTGTGGTACGCGTCGCCATTGTATGGTTAAAGAGGGGTTCGTCATGATGGTGACGAGTTCTTTCGCTTCCAAACTTACCGCATAGATATGGATCAACATTATTGAACGGGACGAAAACCGCTTCGGGAGAAGATGTCCGACTGGGTTCTCTTACGCTTGCGAGTCTTCTTACACAATGATGTGCGTCTAATCACGTTCGGTGGCTTTAATTTAAGCTAATTAACTTCTTCAATGTTAATAGTCTCGCGCGCTGTGTGTTCTCTCGTGTTTGCTGTCGGTCTTTATAGGGTGCGGTTTGTTCGATGTGTACTCTAGTGCCTCTGCTAGAACTCGGCCAATCCCTGCTGGAAAGCGAGCTACCCTTCGGGCTAAAGTGACCCCACGCGGGAGAATCTTTGTGCTTATTGAAGCAAAAACACATCCCTCCGATTTCCGAGTGATTGCCGATTCGTACAACACAATGCTTAGATATAAGGTATATGACGCTCCAAGTCTCTCTTGTACCAAAGTTCGGGATATTGCATTTCACCTGAGCTTTCATATGCATAGTTTGTATCATCTCATCCCCCCCACTTGTTGTGCCTCTCGATCAGCCAACTTTTGCGATAATGAACGCTTCCTGAACGATTACCTAATGATACACTTTTTCTAAACGTTACCTTTATTCCACTCCTCTTTAGAAACGTACTTTGCATGTTTCCTTCTTAATTTTACTTCCGCCGCTCGGGACTACGGGCCTTTTGTTGCCAGCCGCTGAGAAAATGCCCGTAAAACCCCGACCCTCGATGTTCTGTGTATGTGTGTGTGGGTAGAGCGTCGGGCCGCCAATATGCCTACAACCCGATCCGAATGAATTATGATGGAATCATTGGAGAGGAAAAAACACAGACACGGGGTCCCCTTTACCACACGTACACGCCTAGTGTCTCGGCAGGCTGGGCAGAGTGTAGAAGGGTTGTGAAGACCACTCCTCCATCATTGGGGCAGGAATAGAACGGGTGAAGCGCCTCATCGTTGCGGCGGTAGTGTACCCCTTTCACAGAAACGGAAGCAACCAATTAATGAATGGTTCTGTATAATTTATACGCCCCCTTCCTTGCGAGGCAATCCCCTCCACCTGAACCCCAGCTACCATAATGTGCACATTATTTTTAACCTCCTCATATCACGTCTAGAGGAGGAGGGTGGTTTGAAACTGGGAACTGAACCATCGGCGATGGCACACGCGTTTTTGTTTGATTTTGGTGTGAATTTTTCCGGCTATTCCGGAACTGTTTAATGTAAACAGACTTCCAACATAAAACATCCCTGCAGGTGGAAATGCGCCCAAAAAATGTCAGTAAACTATAAGTATAGGATGTATTTTCAGGGTTTCAGAAGAATGGATTTCCAAGATTTGTTTATACTGTCTCCAATGGTGCATCTAAATGCTTAAGTACTATAATCTAGAGTTTGTATATCGCGGACTTGCAGTGAGTATCTATCATAGAATTCCTGTGAGAACTTTCTACCTCAGACTTTGTGTGTGTTGTATGGCGTCGCGGTGTAAAAACTTGCTGCAAAGAATACAAATATACCCTTAAACATGCTATCCTTTTACGGGGTAACATGGTGGTCTAGTTGGTAGCAGTACCACTTACTAACACGGAGGATCACAAAGAGGACCGTTTTAACATCCTTGTACGCCGTCGTCAACGAGGCCTGATATATTGGATATTGTCCCAAAGGTAACTCTCGATAACTATCGATTTGATTGGATAAATGTCGTAAGGACTCTGGTTCTTACTAGTGCCGACGACGAGCGCCCAAACAACTATTTTATCAATCAATCTGTAATCAGTAAATTTGGTGTACATTTTTGAAAAGCAACTAAAATACATATAATATAATAAAAAAAAGGTTCTTTAAAACACAATTACAACGATCGCATCGTAGCATTCTTCCGAGATTCAATCGTATTTTGGATTTTACACATATTTGCTAGCCTTGTTCCTTGGTTTATAGTCTCTTTATAAGATGTGAATCTAATTGTATCTGGATGGGATCTCTACTAGTATCAAAATCTAACAGTTTCTCTAAATCTCGATAAATTAGTATAATATGTAGGGTTGATCACTACCATCCTTGGTTCCTGGGTTGACAATTGCCAGGAATAATACAATAGCATGATAAAACTGCCTTGCAGGACGCATCAAGATTTATATAGGACCATATAGTGACTGCACCACGAGTCTGATAAGGCCTAAAAGATCATTAAGCAAAACAAAAAATGACATTGTTATGATTTAATTATTCAGTGCAAAAGAAAAGCCGCAGGACTTACACTGCCTATTTCATTCCACAAGAATACACTATAGTAGAAGTACAAGCGTAATTGGTAGTGCCAAGGTTGCTGGTGAAAGTAGCTAATTTATATGTAAACGAAAACGTTACACAACATCTACTGCAATTGCCTA
The DNA here is from genome assembly GCA_002091835.1 of Anopheles maculatus. Lineage (NCBI taxonomy): Eukaryota > Metazoa > Arthropoda > Insecta > Diptera > Culicidae > Anopheles > Anopheles maculatus. Next base: position 135,627 of record KZ062260.1, read on the forward strand.
GGACTCCCAAGGATTGTAAACATAATCGCTAGGATTCTGCCATCCACTTAAAACCAAACTATTTCTCTTTCATTGCAAGAGTCACCACATAAAAACCACACCAAGCCAATCAAGCGCTGAAACGTAAATGCAAATTTTCGTTCGTCCCTGTGTGCGCGAATGTAAGCTCTGCAATGCACTTCTGCTTTCAGTGTGTGTGGATACCAAACACACACACACATATACACATGCCTCAAAACGTCGTCTGACCACCTCCCCCCGGACGTGGTTAAGGAAGGAGTGTCCGGTGTGGTGCAACGCATTTGGAGGCGAATTTTTTTGGGTGTTCGACGACGCTGTCTCGGCATCGTGTCCCCGTGTCTCTTTCGGCTCGCGCCGGTCATTGGACCGAAAACCAAGGTCACACATTGACTGTGAAAAACGATTCCTTTTCGTTGTTTGTTGCCCATCGAATCTCTGGGCGCGCGCGATTGTTCGCGACCGTGTACGAAAGAAGTTGCTCCAATAGCTTCTCCGTGCTTCTTATCTCCGTGTAAGGTTCGCGCTTAAGGGCGCTGCTGTTTCGGTGCAACAACAACATGCTTCTCGGGGTGTTGCATATATCCTTGCAGGCAGACCGCATCATTTTATCTCTCTCTCTCTTTATTCACTCTTCCGTTTACCATTACCCCTTGCGGTCAGGGCCACCGGGGGAGGTTGCTTGGTTGGGACGGTTGATTCTACTCCTGTGCTGATGTGCAGATCTTCCGTGTTCCGTCCGGACGCCCCAATTCTTCGTGTTTCCCCTACTACTACAGTCCTGATAGTTTTCTTGATTCTCATCTGTTTCGGCTCCTTCGCTCATTGTGCATCGCTGCTTAAACCCAATCATTATTGTCTTCCCTCATGCCTTCATTGCCCAATTCATTTTTTGCTTGTTTCGATTAACTTCATAAAATTTTCACCATTTTATGAAGTTAATCGAAACAAGCAAAAAATGAATTGGGGTTTTGTACCATGAGGGAAGACAATAATGATTGGGTTTAAGCAGCGATGCACAATGAGCGAAGGAGCCGAAACAGATGAGAATCAAGAAAACTATCAGGACTGTAGTAGTAGGGGAAACACGAAGAATTGGGGCGTCCGGACGGAACACGGAAGATCTGCACATCAGCACAGGAGTAGAATCAACCGTCCCAACCAAGCAACCTCCCCCGGTGGCCCTGACCGCAAGGGGTAATGGTAAACGGAAGAGTGAATAAAGAGAGCTGTGTGTAAGGTTCGCGCTTAAGGGCGCTGCTGTTTTGGTGCAACAACAACATGCTTCTCGGGGTGTTGCATATATCCTTGCAGGCAGACCGCATCATTTTATCTCTCTCTCTCTTTATTCACTCTTCCGTTTACCATTACCCCTTGCGGTCAGGGCCACCGGGGGAGGTTGCTTGGTTGGGACGGTTGATTCTACTCCTGTGCTGATGTGCAGATCTTCCGTGTTCCGTCCGGACGCCCCAATTCTTCGTGTTTCCCCTACTACTACAGTCCTGATAGTTTTCTTGATTCTCATCTGTTTCGGCTCCTTCGCTCATTGTGCATCGCTGCTTAAACCCAATCATTATTGTCTTCCCTCATGCCTTCATTGCCCAATTCATTTTTTGCTTGTTTCGATTAACTTCATAAAATTTTCACCATTTTTTTTTTGCTTCACCACACACTTCCCACTTCCCACTTTTTTTTCTTCACTTTGTTCCTCTTTCGCCTGTGTTTCGTTCGTCTAGTGCGTGTAGTGGAGTACGGCAGCGTTTTTTTTCACATGCGTTATTTAACATTTTGTCCATTTTACTTAATCGCCACACTTTGTTATGCCTCGTTTCTTGATTCTGTTTTTACTTCTCTCTTTTACAACCTGCCGTTTCCATGTGTGTGTGTGTGTGTTTGCGGGTTTTGCGTTGATTTTCGTGCTCGAGTTTTGCTTTCTTTCATTCTTGTCTTCTCTCTTTACGCGTTCTGTATGTGTTACGTCGGATTTCTTTCTTTATTTCGCCTGTTTTTTTTTGTTCAAATTCGCGCCTTTGTTCATGCACGATATCGCCCATGTTCTAATCGCTAATTCCGTCATGGATGTTAGTCCCCACCACCCCCCGCTCGCCCGTCCGTTCGTCCGTTGTCGGTTAGTTATGCGTTTGTTTTCGAAATTCTTCTGTCTCGTCGTTTCACGGCTAGATCGTTCGCCCGGTTTTTGGGCTAGTTAAAATTCCGCGCGCAGCTTTCCCGGTTTTGGCAAATATTTTAAAGCTTTATGTCACCGACGGCAGGGAACGATAGTTCTCACATGGCCGGCATCTAAACGTTACCCGTTCCGTCGTCACGTCGCTGCCTGTTGAAAACGGGCTGGAAAGATGTGCTGGTGGATTTCATCGGAATATCTTATCATTTTACCAAGCTAATGGTTTTGATTGCTTTCGTAACGTTCATTTTATCGTGACAAATTATCGCCGGCAGCTAATCGGCCGCTTAATCTATTTGATGAAAGTTAATGTAATGTTCTAGCCTATCGGGGTCCGTTGCTGCAGACTTTAACGTTTCATACTGTTAATTGATGCTCGTAATGAAATGCTTTGGGTGTCTTTGGAGGTATAAATTATTTGCAATATTATTTAGCTATCATTGTATAATATTACATGGTTTCACGATTTTGTCAATTAAATTATAAACATTTTGTTGAGTTTGGTTAATAAAATTAAGGATAGATTACGTGTGCATTAAACAAACAAACTAACTCTGAACTTCATCGCTACCTCAGATAACTCAAGATATATAACACACCATAGATTCAATTTTCTTCGAATTTTCATCCAAATAACAGTGTACAAATATATGTATTATCATCATCACATTTTCAGATCTTCCTGGAGTTTGACGATCAATTCTTGGCTCCGTCTTGGCTATATAATTTGAATTGGATATGGCCCTCATATGACGAGATTTTAACGCGCTTTAGACGACTTCTGACTTCTGATTGAACGTGAGATTCAACTCATAGTAAAGCTTCAGTAAAATTCGTTTGTCTAGACTGTTTTAACGACTTAAGTTTTTGTTTGTTAATAAATTATATGATACTGAGGACAATGAACAGTTCTCTGCTCATCTAGGACACAGGATATTCAAACAAAAATCATTAAAAACATGTAATTCATACCATATGTCAATAGTTATCGTAAAAAGGTGGTTTCTAATTTCGAAAATAACAATTTAATTTATTTTCTTTTAAAATAAAATTTCGTAAAACTTATGCAATGATTTATTCAGGCATCATAAATATCCTCAAAACACGCTCATATGCCACAGCACACTATCATGTCAATCCGACCCCAAATCAATATTAACTACACATTTATAGACATTCGTAATTCCCTTGGCTGTGCTTTCTGCCTCATGGGAATAGTTAATCAAACACCCGTATACTGGAACCGGATCACCGGAATCACAAACAAAATGTCGTTCCAACGTGTGGACCAAAGCACGCGTTCTTCATTTGTGCTTTGAAACATCAACCATCATCCCAACATTCCTGTACATTCTTGCGTGCATAGGAGCACTGTACACAAAAAAGCTATAATAATCAGGGAAAATATCAAAAACGCACGCAAAATCCAAAAAGGTTTCTTCAACCTTACTGAAACCCACCGAGTACGCTCCGAGTGTAGCCAACATACATACATCCCCGGTTAATTCTTTCCCTTTGGAGGCGTGTGGGTCTTGCCATGTTGTGATCGTCACCGAACTCTATGTGTGGATACTGGGGGTATGTTTTTAATGGGCACGCATAAAATTAATTAAATTCATTTCCCCATAAATTCTACCTCCAGTACCCGTCGTCCGTCCAGCTTGCCCGCTCCGGCTCCGGCTACAATTTGTTGTTGTCCGGTTTTTCCTCCTCTGGAAGAACCTCTGGATCGTGTGCAGGTTTTCACCCCAATATTACTCGGAGCTATTTTATTATGCGGGATGTTTGCGCTCCACCTTTCACCACCGTGCAGAAGTTGCGTGCAGAACCCCCCGGATTTTCCGCCGGACTGAATACTCTCGCCAGTAATACGAAGGAATGTGAATTCCCATGACATTTTGCGTATGTTTCGGTTCCGGTTGCATAGGATTGTTGGGAACTGGGCATGATGCATTCCGGTAGTTGTCGATGAAGAATATGAAATCATATTGTTGTACCGATCATGCCGATGCGAGTCAATTAATATTGTATGCGACGCCCCAGGAAGGAGAACTAGACCCAGAAAAGGATGATGGAATCTCTCTAGCATATTTTAAGAAGCAAATCCCGCATCCCGGAACATTGCTAGTGGTAGATTCAGGGTTGCTAGGTAGGTACATACCTGTTGCCCTTGCCAGGAAGGTTGCTAATTATGGGCACGATGAGGATGATAATCATAATCGCAAAGATGATGAGCGAGGCAGCGTTTATTTTATTCAGCTTTCACACAAGGAATCTGACGGCCTCAGACTAGCAAAATCATCCTTTCGATTCGATATGATGTGAAGGTAGGGAGCAATACAAGAACAAAAAATTGTACATGCAAGATAAATAATGAACTTTTCCTAACTCATCGTGAACTCCCCACCATCGAACCCCATCCTCGCCGAACAATCGTGATGGTGTGTGGAGCCGCGAGTGGAAGAACCAAGGAAGGCATCTGGTGGACGACCCCAGACGTTCCAAATATTTTCCCGATGATAAATGGTGCTTAAGTGTTTCTCGAGCGCGTAATGAGTTTGGGCTTGAAGTAATGTTGCCTTCGAAATAATACACCACCACAACCCCGGGTTTCCGTCACCTTCTGTGGATGCTGTTGGTACCTCGGCCCACAAAGCCAAGAGACACACCTTACCTTCTTACCAGCGGGAAAGGTAATCGTTTTTCCGTACAGTTTGTTGTCTACTGCGGTTACGGATACGGTTTTACGGGTCCCCTCTCCGTACGCTATTCGAAACATTGTTGATACGGCCGGTGTATGTGCGTGCGTGTATGGTGTCCCTTTTGCTCTCCAATCTCCCCCCGTAGGAAGAGGATGGGAACTCGTTACGATTCATTTCGTTACAAAAGCGCCCTACGAAGGGAAACCTATGAAAGATTGAAGGTTGATGTACTCGCGTACCCTGCATCTAACAAGATTGTGTCCAATTTCGTAGATTTTCTCGAGGTGAGTAGGAAGATGCGTGGTACAAGAACGCACAGGGAAAGTATTTCGGATAGTATGTATTGGTTTTTGGGAGCATTGTTGAAATCTAGTACCGGTAGACGAGAAATGCTTAGCATTCCTTCCGGTGTTGCCAGACGAACAACATATGAAACGGATGCATGGGTTGCGAACGAATCGAATGAGAGTGAAATTCGTTCTAAGCTTACCAATCCACCCGCAGGAAAGCGTGTAGGAATTTTCATTTTAATCTTCACTTCACAACTTCGCATGATCATCGATTGTTGTGTTTGAAATGGCGTTTTCTTTAGGTCAATGTTCGCCATGGAATTCACCAAATAGTAAGTAGCAGACAGACAAACAGGAAAAGGTTCCTTAAATGTTGCTAATGGTGTTCGCAAACTGTCAAGATAGTTGAATCTTCAGGTAAATTAATTTGTGATCATTTTGTAGTTATCGCAAGGCTCATATCTCTAGGTTTTATGCCTTAAAAATCTAAACATACGTTTACAAAAACGATAGTTTTAAATTTTTCCAATTACTTAGGCCACAAAATAATCCTCCCTGGGAAAATCCTAAACTTTAATTATACAAAAATGGAAGCAAATCTCTTTACGTTGAATCTGCACCGCAGAGAGTCCGAGCGATGAAATGGATCTGCAAATTAACCTTATAGAATTCCATTTCTCGCTGATGTGTGCCGCAAAGAAGGAGTTAGTTATTATTGGAAAGAACAATCTTACCATCTGACGGCTTTTGGCATGTTTCACGGAAAGTATTAACGACCGAAGGAAGCTCAAAAAAAAAAAGGCCACGTTCCGAATGTGGTTGGAATGCAGGTGAATGACGAGCCGCTGGACGAGAAAGAGAGAAAGACGATGTGTTTCGCTGCTTTCAAATGTAAAGGAGAATCCAGCAGACTAATGAAATACCCAGCAAAAGGGGATAAGGAAGGATCCGTCAGCGTGCACACATACACACACACAATGGTTGGGAGGTTGTGTAAGAAGATGTGGAGAAAGACCGAACTTGATCTTGCTTTATGTATAATTTCCGAGACCGCAAACGAACTCACACAACAGCGCTGCTGTGCTGCTACCCGCGGTTGCGGCCGTATGGTGCACGTTCGACGTTGTGTTACTTTCCTGGGTCAGTTCGTGCCGGTGAAGTTCCACAGCGGATCATAGCATCTCATGAAGTTATGCTGCGTTACTGTTGTGTGTCCATCTATCGAAGTCATGCGCATAAACATTGGCTACTTTCGCGCTTCGTTTCATGCCGGGAGAGAGAAGCTGACGCAGCGAAAGAGCGAGCGAGAGTGTGGTATGTTTTCATGAATAAAACATTGAAATTCTACCATATTTACGCCCTTCTAGTTCCCGCGGCTGTTCTGGCCGTTCCCGTCGGTATCCCACACATTTCCGGCAGGACAGGGTTTCTCGCAAACGTTAAACACGCCCGAAAAGCACTCAAACATTACCTTCTCGATCATCCATCATCCTGTTGTGCGTTGATAGCTGATCAACTGTGTGTTCGCTACGACTTTCTGAACCGGAAGACGTGAGATGCTTAATGCTGTTTTCGGCTTCGAACTACCTCGGCGAAGTTGCCCGGATAAGCTCTCAGGAGGTCATAAACAGAAACACCCAAGCTTTTAGCCTACAGGCCTGGCAGAAATAAAAGCGAAATTGATTTCCTATGGGGCAGTATTGTGGCCACGAACTTGGTCCATTAAGTGCGAGAAGGAAACCTGTTTCTTCATCCCCTCTGGACACTCTCGCCGTCCACTACTCGTTTCTGCACCATTCGATCGGTCTGTCGGTCAGTTGGATCGATCAGCAGCACCCCAATGTTCAGAGGGAAGTTGCACACACATACGCCACATTACAGCATGTGACGGTGCAAGACTTGAACGGGTGACCATCGAGACGAAGGACGAACCCAACCACACTCACACACTGTCGGTGAGAAAAGAAAGAAAGAAAGAAAGAAAGAAGCAACAACCCAAAAAAAAACTGTATCACGAAAAGGTCATTGAACGGGCCAAATATGAGTCGCGCTCTTGCCGTGGTGTAAAGCGGGGAGGGAGTTCCGAGACGGGTGTATACACAGCATAAGGAACTGGAAATGAATGGACGAACGAATGGATCGGTTCAAAGATGAATCTCTGCAAACCGGATTTTTTTTTGCGCTCGATCACACCTACGGTTTTTTTTATCTTCTTCTTACACACTGGGTCCTGGTCTCTCACAGCCATCCATTTGAGAATTTACTGCTTTTTCTAATGCATTTCAAGTTAAACACCTTGCTAATCTATCTCTTTTGTCTATCTTTTCAGTGGTGCTGGTATCGTCCGGGACATTAGAACATTTAAACCATCCCCACCAAAACACGCGAGACAACGATGGTGTCGACGTCTGGTGGCTAGTAGCGGCAAACATGCATCAGCAGAAAACGATCGCACATCAGCAGCAGCAGCAGCAGCAGCAGCAAACTCGACGACGACGAGGTGATCGAGGCAGAGGAGGGAGAGTGCAGGATGGGTGTCGCGTACAGTGCTGCTAGCTCGATAACTGCACCGATAGCCGTTTAGAAACAGTGAATTCGTCGAACCCAATGCAGCATTCAGCAGGTGGTAGCCACAGATCGCAGGAGAATCGACGCAGCCGAAGAAGACGCGGACGCAAAAAGGAGCAGACAGGATCGCTTCGTTCGATCGCGGAAAATCAGCTGAACCACGATCGAGCATGGCACCCCACACGCAAACTGCCGGTGGAGTAGGGGGCATTACGATTAAGCAACCATTTCAACGGCGTCAGTGGCCATACAACACTGTAAACACGGGCGGTACCGGTGGCACAGCGACGAACGTAGTGTCCACCAGCACGACTAATCCCGCTACTATTGCTGGCACTACGACAGCCGGCAACAGTAATAGTATAAGTAGTAATAGTAATCAAAGCAACGCTGGAACTATTGGCAACGGTAATGCTACCGGTCCTACCCAGATGTCAGCAGGTGCAACAGGAGCGGCGACGTCCGATCAGCAACCAAACGCCACTACCATCACTGCCTTTGCGACGACGCCATCACAAACGGGCAGCAACTTCTCCGGCACCACTGCTACTACCAACAACACTGCCACGGCGGCAGCCGCCGTCGCACTGCTTCGGGTCGCCTCGGGTGGAACATCAAGCGGACTAGCCGTGAGTCCTTCGAACAAACTGAAGCGCCTGCAGCCAACGTCGGTATCAGCGACGACGGCATCGACAGCCGCAACCGCACCACAACCACCTACCACCACCGGTGTTCAAACAGACGGAACTGGAAAAAGCAATAGTAACAGCAATACGGGTGGCAATCTCGTAGCCGCCTCTGCCAAACGTGCCCGCCCGAATCAGGATGGGGCAAAGATTGTGTGTAAGTCGGTCGGTACCAATACGAACGGGCCGCCGGCACTGGTCGCCGTGAACAGTAGCAGCTCCACGCAGAAAAAGCTGACCCAAATGGCCATCGTAGCGGCTAGCTCGGCGGTGAACGCCAGCAACAGCAGCCAGAACAATCACACGACGATGGTAGTGAAGTCGGCCGGAAGTATACCCTTGCCAACGACGACAGCGTCCGCGACTACCACTGCCACGATGCTGACTGCCGCACTTCCGGCGGAATTGGCCAAAGCGAACAAAATCACCGGGTACTTCAAATCTCAGCTGAAAACGCCCAACACGTTTAACAATTTGAAGAAAAGTATCAAAACCGTCGCTGGGCGTGCGTCAGCGCTGCACCAACAAAAGAGGAAGCTGGTCGGGGACAGCACGACCGATGGTTACCCAGAGCTAACGAACGCCATAAAATCACCTGCTAATGGCATGATGGCTTCTGCAGTTAGCAGTACCCCAAATCCTGCCCCTCTCTCCGAGGCTGATGTGGAGAAGTATTTGAAAATGTATCAGCAGCAGGCTAAAATGATCCCGAACGGATCATCATCGTCGTCGACGACGGCTTTGGAAGCAGTTGCCGTAGCTACGTTGGCCGCCTCCGAGGCTGCCGTAACTGACAACACCAGCAAACCCAGCACCACCACCACCATCATCATTCACTGCTGGCAAACATTTCGCCTGCGATCCTTTCGAACCTGCAGGTAGCGGCAGCCGCGCTCGCCTCGTCCGGCAACGGTACTGGTGTGAGTGCGAACAAGCTTGCTCTCGCACAGGCGACGTCGTCCACAGCGACTCAGTTCGTGCCGATCTCAGCTGCAGCACACTACGGCGCCGGAACAACGCTGTACGCCGCGGCACCCGCTGGCATTAGCGCATCGGCCCTTGGTATCGCCACGTCCATGCATCAACATCACGCGCAACAACAGCAGCAGCAGCAGCAAGCGATTATGTCGACGGCCGTACAATCATCGCCACCAGTTCTTCTCACTGCCATACGGCTACCAGGCCCGGCGGGGCAACAGCAGTCACTTCCTAACGTTACCGCTTCTCAGCCGCAACCGGTTACCACAGTAACACAGGCATCTGCAGCGGCAGCGGCGGCTGTTGTGCCGCAGTTCAAATCGATCGTTTCCCAGCATCAACCCGCATCCACTGTCGCCGGCACGATAAAGTCAATGTCTGGGGCTAAACTTGGGACAGCGGTCAGCACAGCCGCCACCACTTCGATCGCTCCGACGGCGGCCGTTTTTCAGTTCCACCATCACCACCAGCTGTCGGGAGGAGGTGCACCCGGCCAGATACCTAATCTGGTGCAGATCTCGAACCTGCTTCCTCTCGCGGCTGCCCAACAGCAAGCCAAACTAACCGGCGGAGCTTCTTTAACCCTTGCCACGGCTGCTAGTGCAGCGGCCATGCAGCAACATCAACACCAGCAGCAACAGCAACAACAACAGCAGCAGTAGCAGCAGCAAGCCTCCTCAGCAGCAGCTGCAGCAGCATTCGCATCAGCCCTTGGTTCCGGTACACCGACGGCCACCGCCGCCAACCTGCTAGTCAACGCAAACGGCATCAACAATGGTGCGGACGATGTGTTTCGCTGCTTTCAAATGTAAAGGAGAATCCAGCAGACTAATGAAATACCCAGCAAAAGGGGATAAGGAAGGATCCGTCAGCGTGCACACATACACACACACACACAATGGTTGGGAGGTTGTGTAAGAAGATGTGGAGAAAGACCGAACTTGATCTTGCTCCATGTATAATTTCCGAGACCGCAAACGAACTCACACAACAGCGCTGCTGTGCTGCTACCCGCGGTTGCGGCCGTATGGTGCACGTTCGACGTTGTGTTACTTTCCTGGGTCAGTTCGTGCCGGTGAAGTTCCACAGCGGATCATAGCATCTCATGAAGTTATGCTGCGTTACTGTTGTGTGTCCATCTATCGAAGTCATGCGCATAAACATTGGCTACTTTCGCGCTTCGTTTCATGCCGGGAGAGAGAAGCTGACGCAGCGAAAGAGCGAGCGAGAGTGTGGTATGTTTTCATGAATAAAACATTGAAATTCTACCATATTTACGCCCTTCTAGTTCCCGCGGCTGTTCTGGCCGTTCCCGTCGGTATCCCACACATTTCCGGCAGGACAGGGTTTCTCGCAAACGTTAAACACGCCCGAAAAGCACTCAAACATTACCTTCTCGATCATCCATCATCCTGTTGTGCGTTGATAGCTGATCAACTGTGTGTTCGCTACGACTTTCTGAACCGGAAGACGTGAGATGCTTAATGCTGTTTTCGGCTTCGAACTACCTCGGCGAAGTTGCCCGGATAAGCTCTCAGGAGGTCA
>KZ062260.1:152695-165365 GCA_002091835.1 Anopheles maculatus
CTGCTCAAAGTTAATATTATAAGATTTGCCGTGCAATCACATTCAATTGAGCGTTTGGATTACTTTACATACGGTTTAAAAATCGGTCCGAAAACGTAAAGTAATGCTTTTCGAGTAGCGTTGTAATTTAATTTGTCGGCCATTCCATTTTTAACATCAATAGTGTCATGTGTATTGATAAACTTTGTTATCTTACCATTATTTTCACATCTGAATAATCTGTGTATCATAGTTGTGGTTACATTTTTGAATACTCTTGCACTTTCATGTATGCCTCAAGGTGTCTTTCAGTATTCGCTGCTTTCTTACGCTTTCTTACATATCTGTTACTTAAGAGTGTCTAGTTAACTTTTATGTATCGATAGCTATGCAACATGTTTGTGATGTGTTTCTTCATAGCAATTTAGATTTTACAAATTTTACAACTATGCACTTTAGACATGATCGTTCGTTTGGCTTGTACACAGTAGGAGAGAAGGGGCGTAAAAAAATTGGAACGGGCCCCGTGGAAGCTCTCGCCACCGGGAGGATTATTTTTGCTTCACAGATTTTCTTGTATCCCCCATCAAAAGATGTCCTCATGGCAGTAGCTCAAAGCCGCACAACACATTGATTCGATGGAAGCCTTATCACCAGCGCCAGCTGCGTGTAATTCCAGAGTTTATGTGACCAATGGCTATTGAAGCTGACCGCCAAAAAGGACTTCCGAGTCTGCAGTGCAACTTATACACACGCAAGAGAAAAAAAAACCGCAAGCAAAGTGCAAACAAAAATTGACATTTAACATATTCTTGCGTTGAACATTCCTTACGATTTATATATGTTAATGTTTTATGTGTATATTAGAATTAGAGTTAAAATTAAAAGCGGATGTCCTTGCAATAGCACTAATCGCAAACGCGTTTTGTTTCCCGTTTTCCGTACTATACCGTGCAGCCCGTGGTTTTGATTTCTTCGACTCCGGCGTAATGGAAGGTTTGCAGCATCGTTTGATACGACTTGGTACGATCGCGAGTGGACAGGGTGGCGCAATAACGTTCCGTGGACTACAGCTTGGCCGACGTCACGTACCAGGCGAAGGAACGGAAGTGCTCGTTCGCTGGTTGCCTGCAGAAATGTAAGTTAAAAAGCGCACTAAAAATGATGGGATATTTATTCAAACTTTATTCCTTTTGCTCTTTTAATTTTTCTAGCTTGCCGGACGAATGGTTACCGGAGCTTCCGGTGGGCGAAAAATTGGTGAAGCAGGTGAACATTCACAGTCTCACAATCGAGCAGCGGAACGATCTGTCGGACTATTTGAAGCACGATCGGCTTAACCCAACGGCAGCTGCCATTGTGAACCCGTTCGCTTCACTACATGAGCATGAATTTGAGCCTGCCCCAGCAGCCAGCGGTACTGGAAGCAGCTCCAATCTTAGCAGTAACAGCAGCAACAGCAGCTGGAGTAACAACAGCTTCTCTAACCAAACTCCTGCCCCGTTCAACTGTCGTACAGCACCAAAGCAGCAGCGCAAGCGATCTAAACCATCTGCCACGAATTCTATGGGTTGCAGCAGCAGCTCATCGCAATCAATTACGTCCACCGGATTTTCATCGCTGTTTTCAACCTCACTAGCTTCATTGTCGTGTGGTACAAGTAGCGCTGCTAGCAGCAACAACAGAGCCGTTTCATCCTGTGGTAGCAGCAGCCGTGAGGCAAGCTGCGGTGCAATGCAACTGTCCTCCTCATGCTCTTCATCGACGGTCTCCTTCAAAACCTCGTCGGTTTCCTCTTCCACTACATCATCATCATCGTCATCATCATCCGGGCACACGAAGACATCATCATCCTGACCGTCGTCATCGGTATCAGCGCAGATGAATACGAGGGCGCACAATCAGAAGCGCAATTTCCCAGTCAGTACATCAAGCGATCGTACTAGCGCGGTACCACCGGCACCACAGTCAGTCAGGAACAACGTACGCACTCGGTTGTTGCCAGCGAACCAGACTGGCAGAAAGCAGCAACGAGCATCTCATAGAGTAACAGGTGAACGAAATCGTAGCCGTAGCACTATTGCTACAGCAAATACCACCACAACTAAGCGGTAAGCCGCCATTTGAATTGTATTATAATTGCAGCCGGACAAATGAGTCCCGCTCGGTAGGCACCAATGTTTAATAAGAGGGAAAATGGGGACAGCCGAAACTTTTTCTCCACTAACGATACAATCCATAACAAGAGCAATTGCAAATAATAAGTATAACCAGAATCATAAGTACGTTTAAAGTGAATTAAAAGCGCCAAACGCTAGCATAGAAAGCGCACGCGATATTGTGGACTGAACACGAACGGAATGAAGTGCAGTAGGAGCAGAGAAATGGTTAAGAAATTCCCCACCAAACACCACCTATTCACACACACCTAAACACATCCACAACCACGTGTACGTAGGACGTGCATTCAAACGTAATATGTCCATCAATTTCGCCATGGAATGATTTCTCTCTGGGTGGTGCATGTGTGTGTATGTGTGCGTGTGTCGTGAAAGGATTTAATGTGTAGTTATAATTTTAACTATTTTACTCTCTCCGTTTAGATGATATGTGCAAACTTGTGAATATACATTTTAGTTTAAGAAAAGCTAGATAATTGTCGACAGCAGCAGCAGCAGCAGCGTTTGTAAATGTGTTTTCCTAAGTTTTTCCTTTCTTTTTGTCTCGATCGATGGTTTACACTTGGAAGCGCTCTATTTACTGCATTTGCTACGTTTAGTACAACAAGGAGAGAGAGAGAGAGTAGAAGGAATGCAAAATGAGCATAAGCGACGGTGCATGATCATGCACAAATCAACCGTTCTTCGTGTTTGATTATAGGTTCGGCGGTATAACTAGCAATACTAAAAAAACAAACCCAGCACAGCACAAGCAGCGAATGTTTGTGGCGTACAAAAGGAAGTGTTTTTGGACCCTGTTTTTTTATCATTTCTTTAGTGCGAGGAAATTTTAGACATGGACAAGGGCGAGCTTAAAAGTGCATAAGAAAAGCAACAACAAAATGCATATTTCAAGCGCCTCGGGATTGTCAGGATATGAGTCGTTAAAAACAAAATTATTTCACAACTCCGTTGATCTCAAAAAGTAGTACTGTGTGTAGTATATAGCAAAAAAAACGAACCGAGTTAGTAGATGAAGCAAACCGTGCGTCACGGTGGTCTTCGGCGGGAATGAAGAAATAATGAAGGAGAAACGTAACATGATGTGCTAGTGATGTAATGCTAGAATTAGAACTCGCTGTGACCATATGGCGACTAGTGTGTCCTGTACCGACGATGAGGATGGCATTACGAAACATTCTCCTCCCTACTGGTGTGTACTCTTTGACACGCAACCACACCCCAACGTGCGCTGGTGTACGCGCACAAACGGGGCACAAACCTGGACAGGGCGTAAACATAGAGTAATCTAGCAATACTTTCAAAAAAAAACAAACATTGCGATGGTTAAAGACTGAAAAACGTATTTTTACTAGATTGTACAGTAAAGGAGTAAATGCGCGAATGGATGTACGCGAAGGCTAGTACGGACACAAACACTAGAAACCCGGCAAATGCCCGTGTGACGAAGGATTGCAATAATTGTGCACCCGAACCGCGTCATCTGGATCAAAAGTTTTATCACTTTTAACTGCGTGTGTGAGTGTGATAATACGGCAGACTATTCTAGCGTCCCCCGCACACAGGCACTAACAGCAGCAGGATCATGAGGCAATCATTTCTTTGCAATAATGAGACACCACCACCATGACAACGGAACACTAGGGAATGTGTTTATAAGAATGCGATCGGAAGGCATTTACATTTTTTTTGTAGATCGCATGATTTACCGCAAAAAGAAACCACAAATTTTATTGTACATAAATTGGACCCCATTTTAATTGGTCTGTAAGTTGAGAGTCTTAAAAACGACGTTTGAATCGACGTTAAAATCGATATCCTTATTGTCCTGTTTGCTGGCTCATTTTGACTTAGGTCTTAGTAGAGTAGCCACAATCGCTGCGAAAGTTAAGGGTAAGCTTGTTTCAGTCTAAAATTGATCCTGCTTGATGATGATCATTTATAAATACAATCATCGTCAGGATGAGCTGTTCGTTGCTTTTGCTCTAGTTTGAACATCGCGCTTTTCTTTGCAAGAATCCTTCGTCTTCTCCTTTACCGCACACTGGACTATCCAAAATTGGCTATAGGAACAAAAAAAAACTATTAAAAGTTCTCTGTGCGTGCGTAAAAGCAACTAAAATTAAAGGCCAGCAAAGTTTAACGAAAGCTTAATTAATCGCCTCGGTATGATAAATCAAGTTAAAAAAGAAACGAGAGAGAGAGAGAGAGAAGAGAAGAGAATCAAAGTAAAACATGCGCAAAGAAATATGATCACTGCCAAAAAAACAAATCCACAAAAAGAACTATAATCGTGTGGGGGTAAGAAAAACACTTGACTGAATTATAAACAAAAAGCTAATTAATTTAACGAAGAAGACAAAGCGGAACAAAATTAAAGAAGGAGTGCTGTGTATAGTGAAAAGAAAAAAAAAGAAGCAGATATCGCAACAGGTCGAAAAGCACGAGGTGCAATTGCATTTATGGACTGTGCAGTCACTGTGTGAAGTGAGCAAAATTTCCAGACAGGCCGCGGAAGACAATAGATTTCTAGTTCTTTGGACAGCAACAGCAATCAAAACACACACAAAATCAACATTCCGCCAAATGTGAAAGGGAAGTTCTTTTGAAACGAAGAAAAGCACACATTTCCCACACACACACACACACACTCTCTCCTATATACAAACTGCCAGCTTGAAGCAATGTGTGATTCAAATGCGTGTGCACAAACGGCGACATCTCGGGTAACGCAACACTGCCATTTAATTACTGCCCCCAAAATGCTTATGGATTTATAAACCTTATCAGTTTCGTTCATTAGCCAGTTTTGGGTTATTTGCATGTGTTTTTGTCTTCGATCGCAACAATCATTTCAAAGCAAGCAAAGGAATAGGATAAATTTAGTCAAGAACTCTTTTTATTTTCGTTCATCGTACTTCATCGCGTTTGGTACGGAGCAGCGTTTGGTCTGTTGTTTAGATTATAAATTTTAACGAGACGATTGTAAAAGCGCACGGATGCGAAACTTTACCGAAAAAGCCGTCCATCGAGTACTGCGTACTGCTGTTGTTCGGTGCGCGCGCGGCTTTTAGTCCTAGGTTTAGTAGTTTGATGGTTAACTGCTTCCCATGGAACTTTTTCCCCCTTATCATCTGCGGAGTTCTTTTTCGGGGACTGGCTGAGCAAAGAATATTTCTTTAGAAATTTACGTTTTGGACTGATTTTTATAAAATAATTTGTTTACGGTTTCAATCCTAGCTCTAGGAGTACATGTGTGTGTTTCTGTATCGTGTAACGTTTCCGTGTCGAAATGCATCCAAACCCGCCCTCTCTCTCTAAATTATACGCACGCCATACCACCTCGAAAGAACCGTAAAAAGAACATAGACAAATACAGCGCAATGACGAAACGTGTGTGTGTTTTAGTACAATCGAAATCGCTCTCTTATTAGTAGACGATGAAACACCGCGAGACAACCGAAATAGGATCATGCACTGTTTGTTGTAAGCAGCATATGTTAGGCACTAATTTTATTTTGAGCTTTTATTTTTCAAAAGCACAACCATTTAGCGTCCTATTTTTCTAATATTCATTATGTTGTGTGCCCTTAGCCTGGTTCTTATTCACTTCGAATGAACACATCCGTTATCCTTATTCTCGATACTCGGTACGTGTTGGTAACGTCATACCACCATCCACACACACATAAATAATCAATTCAATCACTGCCCATTTTGATGCGTATAGTTTTTTTTTGTGGGATTACCGCCGGGTTGTATTCGCTCTTTGTCCCCCCAGACTGATTCCGCCGTACCCATTTCGAGGAGCCTCGGTTGTGTTGTAGTGAGATTTCTTTTAGTCGATAGGGTTTTTTTTTAGTAAATTGCTGTGTTTCCCTATTTTCTGATTGGTGATCGACGCAATGTGCGCGACTGTATAGCATTTACGCGTGTATAATTAAAGCAAAAACAAAAAAAACAAGCGTATTGATCCTCAGCGTCCGGTGTGAGCTCTAGTTCCTGGCATGACGAGAGAGGATCATTTGTGTATCTCACCAATACCGCTTTTATCGCTTGCTTCCTTTACCACGTTAAAGAGTAAGTGTGCGTTAGTGTAAAATATTTGACCAAAAGTGTCACACCCGTGTACCCGACCGTGTTTTTAGTTTAATTTTTGTCTTCGCTTACCGCAATGCAGTTTTTTTTTGTGTTTCATAAGCGAACGTACTACGAACGTAAGCGTAAGCATATTTTAATTTTTTTTTAATGTAGGAACAGTTCACAGTTTCGTATATATACTGCAAATTCTAGTGTTCTAGCTAAACGTCGGAAAAAAAATATACTAAACATATATAGTTGAACGACTAGGCAAGTCTCGATGTCTCGATGTTGCGTTTTAAAGCACGTCTAGCCTTAGGTTTATACAAGTAAGAAAATTCCTCCTATCCGGGATTCTTCCCCGCGTTAGATTTAACCTACAAAATGGTCCCCAACCCCTATTACTACTACTACTGCTATAACTACTCGTACCACTACTGCCCCAACCAATGTTCCTGCCGTGATCGCGCGTGTTTTATTTGTAACGATCCCTGGAACAAGTGGAGGAGCACTTAACTTGTGACAGATGTGTTTTGGAAAAGAAAAGAAAAGCAAAGCGTCTTGAAAATGAAAATTTATGGGCTATTTGGTTTTGTTTTGTGTGTATTGTTATTTTATTTACATTCTCTACTTCATCAGCGATCAATGTTTACATGTGATGACGTTGCAGTTTTATTTTCAAAGGTTGTATTTCGGTTTTTATTATGTTTGTATGTACACATATCACTTAATTTTATGTTTTTTTCTTATCTGTTGTTTCATTAACTGTTTAAGTTTCATTTTAGATCTTTCTTTTATCGTCTTTCTACGATGCTTTTTTCCAACAAAGAATGGCAAGCGAGACACAACAACCCAAATGGATCCCAAGCTGGCGGCACACTTGCATACACACAGAGACACACACTCACACTACCGCGTGCATCATTTTCACTCATTGCCCACGTGCAGTAAAGAGGTAAAGGATAGATTTCGTGCATAATTGTATCATAAAGTGTATAGAGCCAGTGAGAGAAAACTGTCGAAAGGTCAAGAAGAAGGTTAAGTAGAATTCGTATCAAATCGTAGGTGATACTATCTGTAAGCAGTATAGCAAGATAAGGAGACCGAGAGCGGGAGCATTAGACGTTCGTAAGATATGACTTCATTATGCATACGAGTAACTTTAAGCAGTCGGTTAGAAGGAGAAACAGATCCAACGACCGAACGCACTGGGGGAATAGACTACACGACAGCATCAAAGTTAATGATGTGATACACAAACGTGGTTCTAAAGCATATACAAACCTGAATGTCGACAGCAGAAAGAGGAGTGCCCGGTATAGGATGGATGGAAGAAAACCTCAGGGGGTTGGTTTAACGTTTTTCCAACACAAACACACAGACACGCTCATTGTTTGGATGCCGCTTTATCGGTATCAATTACGTGGAAGGTTTTAAAAACATTTAGCCGTCTATAAAAGCGTTTTAAATGTGTTCTTTAAAGCTGTTTGTACGTTGCCATCTTAAGTCGAAACAGGCTTTTATTATTTTGCTAACTAAATAATACCACAAGCAGTAGGACTAATATTGTCTGGTGGTGTGCCGGGTGGATGCAAATCAGAAACAAAATGATGGAAGTGGAAAATTGCAAATGGTATAGACACAACAGATGGTTTCGTAAGATCAGCTAAATAGGGTCAGGAAAGAAAATGAGAAACGCGTGAGATATGGACACCAGAGTTGGAGTGTATTGAACGAGCTGTAAATGAAGTTGATGAAACAGGAGCGATGAATGATGCTAAACAGGGCACGAGATACGAGAACGGAAAAAAATGGAAACGATTAGACAAATTAAAAAAGATGGAAAGCCGAATTGGACGACGATAATACGATCGAGTTGCAAATACTGATCATGAAAGGAGCTGAAACGATGGAGCTGGAAACGGATGAACGTAGACTAGAAACGAAAGGAAAACGATTGTTTTGAAACAGAAAATTGAAAAGCGAGCTGAGCGAGCGAAAAGAAAAGCGTAGTTCTTGAATGAAGTTGGCTGCGGATGGTGGATAGGGGAAATGGCAAGAATGACCTTTACCTCAGAGCAAGAAACTAGCGTTGTAGCATGTAAATGTAATGCAAAAAACGGGGCTCGAAAGAGTGGCGCGCGCAGATTGAGATGGTCGAGAGCGAGGGAAAAAGTGTTTTTGGGAATGGTTTAGATGAAATTGTATATAGGATAAGCGTGTCATATCCCGGACCATGGGAGAAAGTAGGCAGAACACACCACTTACCATCTCAAGCGAGAGTTTTCCAATGCGGCAAGCGTTTAAGAATCGCAGCCCAATACCGGGAAGGATGTGGCGACACTTCTTGTGCTATCGCAATCGCTAAAACTTTCGCTTGTTGGGTGGTATGGGGTGTGTTAGTAGATGTTGTTCTTAAATTATGGAAACGAAAGATAAGGCAAAATAACACAAAGTGAATCGTATGAAGACAGAAGCTAATGGTAATAATCCTACAGAAACTAGTGGAATTTAGTGCAGTGCAAAGTGCGAAAAGCCACAACAGAACAAAAAAAAACAAAAGTAATGGAATCGTGTGTATCATGTGTAGTTTTGGAACAGTAATGGGCAAACAACGTATTAGCAACGTATTATTATGAGAGAAAGATGGTAACAGAATAGGTAAACAGTGTCGTGTGCAGGCAGATTAGTCTTACGTAGTCAAGTGTGTTTTATGGTGGTAACAGATGGTAATAATCACTCCGGTACTACTCCCCCCACTACCTTACAGTTCGCAGTAACGCGTCTCATTTTTTTTCCAATTCCGTTTCTGCTTCGTTTTGTCTCTTATGTTTCAGTAAACATCAACAAAAAAAGAAGTATACAAAAATTGAAACAGGATGCAAAACAAAAAAACACACAAAAGAGGGCAAACGAATGATGATTCGAATAACAAGGACCAGAAACGTAAATTAAGGACATATAGTGAAACAAGCGTGATACGCGAAGGAAGCATAAAGCATAAACAAATGCATAACAAAACCAATAGAAGCGTGCGGACGACGACGAAAGGATATAAAAAGAAAGCATTACACACAGGTTAAAAAGGATATTTCACTCATGGAAGACGGACAGGATGGAAAAAGAAACGAAAAAAGAGAAGCGAAATTGACACAACACCCCCCACAAGTACTTACACCAATTTATATATTCAGATAACCTCCCCTACATAATACAGAGCAGGTAACACAACTAAGCCAATTTGTGGAAGAGGCAGACGGTTCGAGAAGGAAACATATTTTTCTTACAAAAGCAACAAACTCTAAAACCAAACGAAACAAAAGTAAAGTGCATCATTTACCTACCGGGAAGCAAACAAAAAACAAAAAACAAAACAAAGAAACGACAAAATTATTGATACAAAAAGGGAAATTACAAGGTTATACAGTTGGATCGTGAAGGAAGAAACAAAACACGGAAATAGTTTGCAGAGACACAGAGACAAGAACAAAATGGAACTACCTCATTAATGTTTAGAGCACACATACAAGAAGCACAAAATCAGAAAGTCAAAACGAAAACGAAAAAGGAGGTAAAGCACGTAACAGTAAACCACACTCGATACAATACAATAGTGAAGAGAAGAAAAAAATAAACAGAGCGTAATGAGGCTTTTTAGTTGAGTATATTAACGTCGGTATCGGAAAACAAGGCGGAGGGAAGTGGCGAAACGGAAAAAGAAATTGGCAGCGCATTAAGAAGCATTCACGCACACAGATCAGATGGAAAGTGTTTGGTGGTTTTAAGTTAAACTAATTTAGCTCATCGTTATGTTGATTTGCACAATAATTGGTTAACGATTGGATAACGTTTGTAAAAAAAAAACAAGTTTTGGCTTATGGAATGTAATTATCAAAATCAGCCGTAGTTATTATTAGGCGCATCCACCGGTGGACGCGGAGATGGCGTTCGTTCTGAACGTAATTCGCACTGGAATGCCTCTTTCCTGTTACACTCTAAGTGCCCCCCCGCTCGCTATCCTCCTAACAAGCTAGTGTTGTCCATGTTGTCCCAATGCTTTAAAATCCATTGCTCCTAGTACCTCCTGGTAAGGTTTCCACGATGTGTCTCGCTGCGGTGAAATAAATTTTGGAAATTTTCTTTTTTCTTATCAAACTGTCCCCCAACGTGAACGGGGGTTTTCTTATCCTCGCCCCCGTCGTTCCCCTTCCTTAAGGAATACCTCCGAATGTCGAACCGTACAGCTTATGTATCAGAGTACGCGCGCTCTCTGTGGTGTGTGTGTGTATTGTGTAGCGAGAAGGAATCTCTCTTTAAGAAATAAGTCGCTCCAGAAGCATGTACCAGTCTGTGACGGCTATTAGAACGAATATTGGCATGAATGTAATATCAAAGCATTAACAAAGGAAAAACGTACACAAACAAACACACATCTTAATACAGCAGTATCTTAAGAAGGTATACATATTTTGGTAGGAAACACATTATCGTCCCGTGCGATTGGAAATCGAAACGATAGGGAAAACGAACATGCCCCGTAATGCTGTGTAATGTCCGCGACAAAACACAAACAACACAACAAACACACTCTCCACATAACTACCTTCTACCAAAGCATAAATCAAGGGGGGGTGTTGTTGGAGAGCATGGCCACCACCGGAAGAAAGACCCGAAAAAGTAAGGTTTTCTTATCCTAGTGTGAGTGTGTGTGGAAGAGAACGGAACACTACAACCCAAGTACTACTACTACTACTACTACTACTACCAACCACAAGCAGTAAAAACACAACACAAGTAACAAGATGCTTATTAGAGTGTAACAGAACGCAGCGTGCAAAAGACGCCCATTCGAGGCGAATAAAGACGGTTGAAGGAGAAAGTAAGGACAAAGGCATTGTATCAGTATGTTTAAACAATATGAAACTATTGAAAATATATTACCGATATGAGAACGTGTCGTCGTAATTGTGTGCTTTACAAATGTCTCTTGCTTCGTACAATGTGTGGCAGAAACGATGGGATCTCGGTTTTCTGTGTACTCTGTGTACACAATTAACTAAGCTACAGTACCCTATCCTTCTCCGGGATGCCGGCCGCCGGCGGTATCACGACATACTTCGCGCACAGATCCGAGTGTCCCTTCATGACGCCCTCCTTGATCTCCTTGATCGTTAGGGGCCGACTGACGACCAGCTTCTTTTTGTTGCTGCCAATCATTTGGGGCAATAATTTCAACGACGAGGCAAAGCTGAAAGAAACGTTCATTTGAGGTAAGTCCAACAGTCTAGCTAGATGGTGAAAAATGTTCCTACACGAGACTTACTTTTTCAGCTTGGTCATCTGGTGCTTGGAAAACTGTGTGCTAAACACTATATCGTACAGTGCATTAACACCGGCGTACTGTTTCAACATCAGATAAAACGCTTCCAGTGGAATCTTCACCTTCTCTTCCGTCATCGTTGTATCCGCATTTACGGCGTCCTCTGTACCGAGACCACGTTTGCCCTTGCGCTTCTTGACAGCGATCGGTTCGAGGATACCTTCGGTCGACACACCGAGAGCGGTACCCGGATTCCAACCCTGCTTTTGCAGCATCTGGAAACCGACGTTCTCTTCGGAGATCTTTTTCTGATCCAACGGCACTTGGGGCGTCGCTTTCGGTGGTCGGGTGTAGAATATTTTCCTGCGCGTGTGAAACTCCTTTACACGCTAAAATGTGAACGAGAGGGAAATAAGTAAGGGCAACAATAGAATCGAAATGCCGGTATCCCGTACCTTTACGGTGTAACAGTAGTACCGAACGATCTGTACCAGCTTCTCGCGGGCTTTCGTGTGTGCTTCGTTCTTTTCACCTTCCGCTCTGCAAATTTCCTTCGTGTTTACTAGGAAGCGGAACACACGCTTCCGTTCATCGTAGTCTGGCTTTAGAAGCAGCCCAGCCTGTTCGAAACTTTGCTTCAGCGACATCTGATCCCCGTTGTAGATGTATCCGATCAGTGGTTCAAGTTGTTTTATTTTATACTTTTCCAACTTTGGATCGGGTACGTCCGTCGGGACTGGCTCCAGAACGGGTTGTTTCGGTGGGACGATTTCCATTTCGTCCGAATCATCCTCCGCTGAATCGTTTGTAGTGTCCGGTTTGGGAGTCACGAACACTATCGGCTTGTTGCGGTCAGATTTTTTATCTGCCGTTCCATCGCCTGCTTTTGCAGCCGGTTTCTTCCGCCCACCAACAACACCGCTCTTTTCTTCCTTCCATTTGTTAAGGGCTTTCTTTTGTTTGATTTTTGGTGCCGGTAGTTTACGTTTATTCTTCTTGATTCCAACCATCGCGTAGAAATGGCAACCAAAAGTATGAAACGAAGATGCACGTGCAAGAGATGTTTATGTGTTTACGTTTGAAAATGCGGCGCGGTCGTGTGTCAAAAGCA